>JBCEWC010004715.1:0-26590 GCA_038996855.1 Solanum aculeatissimum
TGGGATGATGACTTAGTACCGAGAAGGATTGGAGTAGTAAGTGGGCTATCCCCAAGAGTCCCACTCCTTTCCCAAAATTATGTGCCACCATAGGTTGCTACCAAAATGGAAGGCCCGTAAGGTATGCTTTGATATGATATGCTAAGTTATGTAAATATTTCCAAAATGGGAGACCCAGAATGATGGTGGCCATCACCCTAAAATGGGAGGCCCGTAAGGTATGGTGTAGATTACCTTTGGCAAGTAATCTTTTCTGATCCAATGGGAGGCCTCATTGGGCAAGTTCATGTTATATCTCACATGAGTTTGGATGTCGGTTACGGTTCCATCCCCTCTATACTATAAGCATTATGACATTTCACACATCATGATCATCATGGAATATTGTCATATTGGTTTTTCCTATATTCTCTTCTATGTATGTGCCATTGCCATGTAGGTTGTTATAGATTCATTGTGCTTACCCATATTCTTATCTACATATTCTAACCATGTAGGGACCAGCGATGACTTCTATCTACCGTTGAACGACTAGATAAGGCTCCATCCAAGATACGTCCTAATATGGACCTCGATATAATCTGGGCTCACCCACAAGTCAAATTTTCAAAATATTACAACAAACAATTAAAAAAATGAAAAAAATAACTACAAGAAATAAGTTAACATGAACACGAAACTAAGCCGAGAAACGGAGATTAAACACATATTCTGCAAGTTGAATCACTAGTTTTGTTATAGTAATAGCTTATTTCAATCTTCTCCAAACTGATTTTTAATGAATAAAGCAATAGACAACCCTTTTAGAAAAATAATGAACTATGGGGTTAGTCATACACTTGACAAATTAGTATATTACTTTAACTATGGTTCTTAATTTGGGTAAACTTTCATAGGTCGATTAGTGATTATTACGGCAGCCAACAGGAATGTGACTGTAGCAAGCTTCCTTGAAATGAGCTAGCAAACTGTATAAGTGAAGTCATACAACAAAAATAATAGATAAAGTTCAGAAATAATGATCCTACCATTGCGACATTCTGGTAGTCCCCTTTGCCAAAAAATAGGGGAGATATTTCAATTTTCTCGATTACTTAGAATGGCCACTCAGAAGCACATAATTGCACATTTTTCATGACTTAAGAGGCTTAGTTTTGATAAAATCAAGAACAAATCAAGGGTTGACAACAATCATAAGAAATTAGCTACTGTAATGAATTGGGTAAAATCCAAAACGACATTGAATACATAGGACGAAGCTAAGTTTCAAATTTTAATAACCTGGACAAGTTTAAGGTGGGTCGGGATTTAAGGTTAACTGCCAAAAAAAAGATGTGCATGTCGTCATAGAGACTTAGGTGAACATAATGATAAATCTTGTTTAACACCAATCTTGCTGTTGCAAGATCTCAATAAATAGGTTAGAAACTAGATAGATTCTTACTTTTCCATATTTGTTTTTGTAAGAATGATAAGGAGTCTTCAGTAAATAGTTTGATGCTTAAAAAGAGGGAATGCTCATGGGACCTAATTGATTCAAATCAGGTCATAACAAGCAAATTTATGCACAAAGGAACTACTTCAGCGAACGTCAAACTTTACAGCCTAAATAGGGATAAAAACTAGCTAAAGGTGGAATATATTTTTATTGACACCATGTTCATACAAGTAAACCAGCGTAAAAGGAAAACAACATTTACAAAATAGGCTTTGAAAAATTTAAATCACATATGAAAATAGTGTAGGAGGGGACAATCAGCTTCACGGAAGAAGTTTACCATCTTTATGTGATTATTAAAAAGAAAACTAATATATGTTCCCCAAACTAAGGAATCCAAACTTGCCCAGTTCAATGGAACAGTAAAAAGAGTTAAATCTTTTAAACAATAATCACCCATAGATGTACCAAACCAAGAGTAGTTTCTTCAAGTAACAACATTATACAGACTTTTACGGATTGTCTTTGAACCAATTTGAATGTTTAAACATCAAAACTAAATGAAAGACGATGACATCCGGACTGACATAGCTAATCATAGAAAGACAAAGGAGATTATTGACCTTGTGTAGAGCAACAAAACTAAGGCTCCGACGTCAAAGATTTCAATCACGAACTCGCTAAACTTGAAATCAGGCGAGAAAGAGACTAGCGGAAAGTTTTGAATCTTTGAATAAATATTTTTCATGTTTTTCTACTTCTCCTAAGTATGTCATTCAATTCTTTTTTTTTCTCTTTTTCGATGTGTTTTCACATATCTCTGGTGATTTTCCAATCTGATGTTTCGATGTGTTTTTTTTATGCACTTTGGAGGCAAGAAACTTTCTTATTTATAGGCAAATCTGGACTTAAGAAGTTCGGATTTGAACCAAAAATTGAAGATATTTCTATCCAAAATAGGGATAAGGCAGAGAAGATTTTTGAAGTATTACCTTTTTTCATGATTCGATCGGTTGCTTAGACGAACATCACGTCGGTGGTGGCAGACGACACGTGAAGATAGCGGCGGTGTCAGGCGGCGATGTGAAAAGAGGGGAAGATAAGGCGGCGATGGTAAAGGGTGTCAGGGGACTATTGTGATGGGTGTCAACGGTTATGTGAAAGGAGGGAATGATAGGGTGGCGATGGTGATGGATGCCAAATTTCTAGAAAGTAAAGGACAAGATGAAGGGGAGATGTATTCAGCCAGATGGTCTAAAAAAGGGAAAAGAGAATTGGCATGAAAGAAGAAATATAAAGATCAGGGGCAGTGGGTTATTATTTGTTTTATCAGTCCGGACCATCCGATCATTTGATCGGACGATTACAAATAAATCAGGATTTAAAAATAAATAAATTGTATATGTATATATACATAATGGGTATGATCCAAATTAATTTGGTCCATTAGATCAAATCAGAGGGCTGAGATTAGAGATGAAGAAGCACAATCCATGTGCTTGCCTACGTGGCACACATGGATTGGCTATTTTGAAGGGACTTGGATTGCCAAGTTTTGCTTAATTTATCCTATTTAAATTATGACCAATTTATTTTTTAAATATTCATTTTTCAAGAAATAAAAATAATTATTTTACAAGATTAATTGTTTTGACAAAATTTGGTCATTCTTAAAATAAAGTTGGTGTGAGTTAGTAACAAGATTAATTAATTAAGCCCCCTATTTCAAATAATGTATGAAAAATACTTATTTTCAAATGACAAAATTATTATTTAATCAAAAATTGATTTAATACTTTAAAAGGATATTCATTTGCTATAAGCTTCTCAAAAACGATAAAAGCAAATAGTAAACATTCACATATACATACTTTTTATATTTAAACTTTTATAGAAAATAATATTCATAAAATAATCGATCGAACGAAAATGAGAAGTTTATCAACAATAAAAATAATAAAATAACAACAATAATAATGTAATAATAACAGTAGTAAAATGTTTCATACTTCATAAAAGTTTTATCATCCCTTTTAAAACAAAAACCTCGCTTTTCATTTTAATTTTTTTTGGTTAAATTTAACTAATTAAACAGGGAGAGTCAAGCCTAAAAAAATAATTAAAATTTAAAATTATTAGAAAACCAAAATTGAATAAAATAAAAAAAAGATTACTTTGTCGGCTTAAGTTATTTGACAAAAATTGATCATTCTAAAATAAAATTAGCATGGATTAGGAATAAAATAAATAAATTAAGCCTCTTCATTTGAATAATATATGAAAAATATTGACTTGTGACAACGAGGAATTGTATTTAATTAAAATTTGATTTAGCACTTAAAATGATATTTATTTGCCAAAATTTCTCAAAAATGCAAAAGCAAGTAGTAAATAGTTTTTTTTAAAAAAATTAATGTTTGTAAGAAATAATATCCATATAATGATTTTCCGAATAAAAATAAAACAATTTATCAAGATACTAGTAACAATAATAATAGTAGTAATAATAACAAAAATTATAATAATAATAGTAGTAGTAAAAATATTTCGTAAAAGTTTTTTTTATTATATCTTTTTTTTTTAAAAAAACTTCTTTTTTTAAAAGAAAACTTAACTAATTAAATATTGAGAGCAAAAATTGGGTGTCAACAATGCCTTGACTGCTTTTATAGAGTTGATAAACAGAGTGTTCAAACCCTACTTTGATATATTTGTGATTGTGTTTATTTATGATATCTTGGTTTACTCCAAGAGTGAGTCCGACCATGTTAAACACTTGAGGATTGTATTCCAGAGATTGAGAGAAGAGAAATTATATGGAAAGTTCTCAAAGTGTGAGTTCTGGATTGAGTTTGTGGCATTTCTTAGGCATGTAGTTTCAAAAGATGGTATTATGGTAGATCCGACCAAGAAGGTAGCAGTTCGTGAGTGGGTTAAGCCAACTTCTATGACTGAGATTCGTAGTTTCATTGGTTTGGCAGGATATTATCGGTGTTTCATGTAGGGATTCTCTTTTGTAACAACCCCATTGGCTAGAATTACTCAGAAGGATGTGGCATTTCAGTGGCCGAAGGAGTATAAGGCGAGCTTTTAAAAGCTCGAGAATTTATTGACTTCGACACCTATTCTTTCTTTGCCCGAGGAGGGAGTGCCATTTATGGTATATTGTGATGCTTCTGGTGTGGGTTTGGGTGGAGTATTGATGCAGAAGGGGTAAATGATAGCATATGCTTGTAGACACCTGAATGTGCATGAGAAAACTACCCTACCCACGTCTTAGAGGTTGCTGCGGTGGTGTTTGTTTTGAAACTGTGCCAATATTATCTTTATGGGGGTGCGTTGTGAGATTATCACTAGAGTCTCAAATATATCTTCTCTCAGCCTAATTTGAACATGAGACAACGTAGGTGGTTGGAATTTCTAAAAGATTATAACATCTCTATTTTATATCACTAGGGCAAGGAGAATGTAGAGACAAATGTTTTGATCCAGAAAGCTACTAGTATGGAGAGTTTGGCATTCTTGAGGGTTGAGGAGAGGCCCTTAACTTTGGAGGTTTAGTCACTTTCTAGATAGATGGTTCATTTGGATATTTCTCCTCATCAAAGTATTTTGGCCTTTGTTGAGACTAGATATTCATTGCTTGATCATATTTGTGCTCATCAAATTGAAGATGCCAGACTATGTTTGATTCATGATAAAGTGTTGAAGGGTGAAGCCAAGGTGGCTATTATTGATTCTAAGGCTGTTTTGAGAATAAATGGTAGAGTCTGTATACCTAAGGTAGGGGATTGGGTGTGATTGATATTAGAGGAGCCTCATTGTTCTAGATATTCCATCCATCCTGGCGTGGCAAAGATGTACCATGATGTAAGATAATATTATTGGTGGTTCGGGATAAGAAGAGACATAGCTGAGTTTGTGGCAAAGTATTAAAATTACCAGCAAGTCGAGTATGAGCACCAAAGTCATGGTGGATTGATGCAAAGGATGCCCATTTCCATGTGGAAATGGGAGTGAGTGATTGTGGATTTTGTTACAAGTTTGCCCTTGACCTTGGACAAGTTTGATTAATTTTTGGTGGATTCTGATCATTTGACCAAGTTGGTTTACTTCACCGGTGAAGACTAGCTACAGTGTAGAGCAGTTGGCTCGGTTGTACATTCAGGATATTTTTAGATTGTATGGAGTACCTGTATTTATAGTATCAGACAAAGGATCGATGTTCACTTCATATTTTTGGCAGGCTCTACAGCGTAGTTTGGGTACTCGGTTGGATTTAAGTTCAGCTTTCCACCCCTAGACTGATGGACAGTCTGTGCGCACTATTCAGGTGGTTGAGGATATGTATCGGGCGTGTGTGATATATTTTGGGGCCCAGTGGGACCAGCACTTACCATTGGCAGAGTTTGCATTTAAAAATAGTTACCATTCCAACATTCAGATTGCACCATTTGAGGCTTTGTATGGCCGGAGGTGTAGATTTCCCATCGGATGGTTTGACTTAGGTTCAACAGAGGTGTTGAGTGTGGATCTAATCAGGGATGCGATGGATCGGGTTCGAGTGATACAGGATAGACTATTGATAGCTCAAAGACGCCAAAAAGGTTGTGCTAATCGGAGGACTAGGCCTCTTGAGTACTCTATTGGGGACAATGTTTAGCTGAAAGTTTCACCCATGAAGGGTATGATGAGATTCGAGAATAGGGCAAGCTCAGTCTTAGATTAATTGTCCCATTTGAGATTTTAAGGAAAGTTGGTGAGGTTGCCTATGAGTTGGCATTACCACCGAGATTATCATCTGTTCATCCTTTATTTTATGTTTCCATGCTATGTTGGTACATTCTAGATGATTCCTATGTGACCTCTTATGATTCAGTTGAGTTGGGTTCATATTTTTCTTATGAGGAGGAACCAGTAGCTATATTGGATAGGTAGTTCTTGCTGGACTCCGACGTTAATGCTCAACACACACCCTTACTTGGACGTTTAAAGCAGTCGTAATCAAGTATTTAACCTAACAAGGGCTAGGATCATTCCCATGAGGAATATGGTAGACTCTGGATTATCATACTTTTGTAAAGTGAATCGATATACCCTAATATCTACCAGAAATAGAAAAATGAAAAATAAATATAACGAGGGGGGATTTGCAAGTAAAAAATAAATTCTAAACTAAAATAGCAAGTGTTTGTAATCAAAAGAGAAACGAACTAGGGCTACATGTTCCCCATGACTCCCTAACTAAGTGTTCTTGGATACTTGTGACTCTTGTCTGGTGTGTAGGTGCAAGATAGTAAGTTATGTTCTCCTAAATCCATGATCAGGCATCTAGGTGAATTTCATCACATTACTTGATCGGTCTCTGTGATATTGCTTTACTAACCCTTACTTTTTATCCCAGAACAACTCTACTACACCTAATAGATTGACTAGTGGAGAGAAATCGATCAACCTCTGTTAATTAACTCTTTTCCTATTCGTTACCTCTGGGATCGGTCCAGTGATACTAGGTAGGTTCTAATGTTGGCCTTCTGTTAAAAATCAGTTAATTAATACATCCTAACACCATCCAAGAAATTGCAAGTTATCCAATTTTACACTAGTTAGTTCGTCATGGTTCTCACAACCCTAGTTGTGGATTTAGTCACGCATGCTTGGAGTATGATCAGAAATTATGCAAGAAGAATACATAATCAAATTACTTATGCACAAAAATTGATGAACAAAAATCTAAAATCTTAATGAAATGACAAACTTGAATTAATAAAAAGACCTAAACTCTCTCTCTTTCATGTCTTGTTATTTCTAATGTTGTATATCTGATAAAAAGACCTAAAAACCTATTTATAGTACTTAAAATACAGAGTTGAAACAAAATAGGATAACTGTGTCGACACCAATTATGAGCAGCTTTTACAGCTCGTGAGGAAAATCACGGCTTGTGGATCGGGGTCTCATGGAATGTAGTTGCGTCAAATGAAACCTCTTACAAAGCCTTCTCCACGGGCCATGTAGGATTCCACGACCCGTGAAGGGTTTCGTCTGAGCCACTTTCAGCAACTCTTCAATTTCTGCTCCTCACTTCACGACCACACTCTAAAACTCTTATGATGGTCTACGACTCATGGTCCTCCCTTGTAGAGTGTGACTCACGTTTTACCCCTTCATTGGAACATTAAACGAAACCCCTTCTATGACTCGTGGAGTGACCCAAAGCCCGTAAAGGGTCTCATAAACTGCCTAAAAATTTTGCAAATCTGTAATTCAAGCCTAAAATCAAGCCAAGACTGAAATCCTGAAAAACAAAAAAAAACAAACATCAAATCTACTAACATCGCTTTGATAACACACAAGTTCTAAGTTTTAAGCATTAAAAGTGTTTGTATTTTGGCAACACATCTGGTCTGAAGGTTGAGGTCCAAGGATATACCTTCAGTAAAGGTTCAGTGGAGACACCATTCTATTGATGAGGCTACTTGGGAGTTGGAGTCTGACATGCAGGCCAGATATCCCAGCCAATTTTAGGCTTTAGGTAATTCTTTTTCCTTTATATTTGAGGAGAAACATTATTTTTAGTGGTGAATGATGTAATGACCTGATTGGTCATTTTTGAGCTTATCTGTGAAGATTACTATTTACCCTTTAGTATGTTGCTTTGGACCTTTTTGAGCTATTTGCATTGTTGGAACATCGATCCTGTGTTTGAAAAGTGGAAAATATGAGTTTTGGCATATTTAGGAAGATTAAGTTGTTGAAAAAGTAAGTTTTTGTACCATTCTGAGTTACAGGTGTCAGATAAGAGATTCGTTGATTCCATTTGCTCCAAAATAATAAAACTGGTCTAGAAGAAGTACTAAATTTGGAGTTAGAATGAAGATTTTGGACCCAAAGTTGTGTTTTGAGTTATTTTCGGAACCAAAGTTTGACTTTGGTTAACTTTCAGAGTTCAAAAGTTTGAACCAAGATTTTGAAAGTTCTAGTAGTTCAATAAGGTAAAACTAATGCTAGAAATAGTACTGTCATAATTTTTGAAGTTTCCAAGGGCAGTTTTGATATTTTGAGTTTTAAACTAAATTAATTGAGTTGCATTGTTAATTGTGGTGAGGAGGCCTCAAAATCAATTTCTGATTATTCTGTTGAGTCCAGATCATTATTTCTGATTATTCTATTGAGTTTGGATCATTGTTTAAGATATGGATACATATTTGGTTTGTGTAATCCTGATTTCAGATGAGTCCCAAGGTTCTATTCCGAATTTTGAGCATATCTGGTATACCTGTTTCTGGTGCATGGCCTTACTTCTTCGAGTTCTTGTCAATGCTTTTGCGTTCGCGGAGGCTTGTACCATTTCCTGTCCGTGTTCGTGGCCGGGACTCCATATTCACGCAAGTTAGCTAGTGGGATTCTCCACATTCATGGAGCATTGTTGAACCTACCCCTTTGCGTTCTTGGGCCCACCCCACGTTCGCGGAGTAATTTTTTCACATGCATTATGTTAAATCTGAAAAACACCATTTTTACTCCATTTTCAAATATTTCAAGCTTTTGGGGCATTTTTTTATGAAGAGTTTTGTGGAAATCTTTTGGGTAAGTGTTTCTATCATCATTTTAATTAATTTTCATGACTTTCATCTTGATTTTGTCTTGAATTTCATGATTTTGGATTTTAAAAATTGGGAAATTTTAGTCTATAATTTTGAAACTTTAAATGATGATTTCTCCTAATTTTAGTGGAATTTTCGCTCACACACTCCTTTTTTCGTGTAGATTCATAATTTCAAGTCAATTTACAAATTCAAAAACTTTAAATTTTAGTCCTAATTTTGACTATTTTGCCCTTAAGCCTAATTCATGCTAATATGGGTATCAAAATTCATTTCTTGATGTGTAGTACCTATTTTTGATAGAGATTGATTGATTCGATGATCGTTTGAAGGCTTGAGTTAATTGGAAGCTTATTTGAGTGCAGTTTAAATATCGACGTAGATTTGGATAACATGTTTGGGATTGAATTTGAGTTATTGGATATGTCCATGTGATAATTGTAAGATCCAAATTGATTTATGATTAAATGGGTTGATATGATAGAATGTTTTATGGAAAATTGATACCGATTATATAGAAATTTGAGTAAATTGTGATCTTATTGATAATTTGAGATGAGGTCTTAAGAATTGAGATTTTTTGGGGTATTATTGTGATAATATGAGACTTGTGATATCATTTGGAGAGTGTGGTAATTTGATAATATTTGTGATTCATTCGAGATTTGTGAGCATATTTAGGGACTTACAGAGTTTGGTTTCATTGACATTTTGATTATTGATGAGAGATGATGATAAGAGACTTATTGATGGAATTGTTGTACTAGTTGATGCACTTGACATAGCCTTTTTGATGTTATGACTATTGTACATATCATTTGTCATTTATATGTACTTGTATTGTGGCATTCGCATGAACACATCTCATGTTGTATCTGTACCATCGCATACTTTATGATACTTAGGCATTTTTGTATAAGGCGTACAATGCCTTGAGATACTTCAATTTATGGCCTACAGTGCCTTGAGATATTTTAGTACATGGCTGTGACACCCTCGGATTCTATCGGGTAGCTTTGGCTCGATAGATGTGTACATTGGCCCTGCGACGGTTGTGATTCCATCTCATAAATAGTCTGTGATACCATTGCATTCATACATTTGATGTGCATTGCATTATTGGCTGCATTTACTATTTTTATCTACTTTTATTTATGTATATATTTTGTACAAACCTTGTGATGTAAGTGGTAGATACTCTTAGTTATTACATGCTTATTCAATTTCTCTTATCCAATTGGTTGAACCTACTGGGTACATTTGATGTGTGCATCCTTACTTTGTTTCCTCCTTGCAGATCAAGCATAGGGACCTCTACAAGGTAGTTGATTCCATTCTATCAAAGACCTCCTTTACTACTCGATCCAACGGTGAGGCTAAGACTTCGAGTTATTGTTGTTTCTTTGAGACTTCATTTTGTTGACTTTTGTATTAGACTATGTATTCCCTATTTAGAAATTATTGTATTTTCATTTGAGATAATTTTATTTACTCATTCGTACTACTTTAGATGTTGTTGTACTCATGACTCCAGGTTTTGTGATTCTGTATTAAATGTTATGGTTGCTTTTGCTTTACTTTATTCTCTTAGTTGTAATTCAATTTTGGGCTATGACAAGTTTGGTATCAGAGCTCTAGATTCTTTGGGCTCATGAGTGAACAGCAGGATGTCTAGTAGAGTCTCACAGATCGGTATGTAGACATCCATACCTTTCTTTGCGAGGTTACGGGGCACTTTATAGGAAAAACTTTCATGTCTTACTTCTGTTCATGTGTTTTCTCCATATCAACTATTTTGAAAGTGTTTAATCTACTTCTTTGATGCAGATGCCAATTACTAGATCCCAATGGTTAGTGGGAGAATCTGAGCCAGCTGATGTGGTTCCCACTCATGGTCGAGACATGACTCATGGTAGGGCCAGGGGATGAGGATATGCTAGAGGGTTAGCTCTGCCTAGAAGACAGGCTAGATCAGCTTCTCCGATCCTGAGTATGAGTAAGAGGGACCTATAGATCCTGTTCCACTACCCTTGGCCCCAGATTCTACGCCATTAGTTCAAGAGATACTTTTATGGGTATTGGCTAAACTTGAGGGAGCTCCTCTCGCTCCACCTATTATTTATGCACCAACTCCTACAACACCGTTTGGCCCTTCTATAACTCTAGCTAATCAAACCATGATTCAAGTTGGTCCTTCCTCAGTATAAATGAATCCTCATATGACTTCTATGATTTTGCCTCAGACATCTCGATCGAGTTTTGGTTCGCAACTTCATGGTTTGTCTATTTCACCACCTATATTTATGGTGCCACCATTTTCTGCTAGCCTAGCTATGTTTACTGCAGAACAGAAGAGTTTTAAGTTGTTTGTTTGATTAGTTCCCCTGATATTTGATCATATGTCGGGTGATAGGGCTTATGATTTCTTATCAGATTATCAGGACTGGCTATGTAATTTGGCCATTCTTGAGTCACATGGAGTTGCTTATACCTTTTACCACTTCACTGACCTAGCTAAGGAATAGTGGAGGTCGAGTTTGGCTTGTCGATCTGAGCTGGAAGTAGTTTATAAGATATTCCTAGAGAGGTTTGTGCCATAGAGCCTTGGGGATAACCTCCAAGATGATTTTGATAGACTTCAGTAGGGTTTTATGTTAGTGTTGAACTTTGAGGACAAATTTCATGCATTGTCTAGATATTCCTTGTCTAGCATCTTAAAAGTTTGAGAGGATTCGACGTTTCTCTAAGGAATTGAAATGGTATCTTCAAGAGACCGCAACTTTCTTAGTTCTAGCAGGTGGCACTTTCCAAAGTGTGGTAGATTACGCCCACATGATTGAGTTCATTAGATATGATAGACAAGATGGAGAGAAGAGATTTTGTCAGTATGGCCAGTTCAATGGGCACCCACCACAAGATAGAGAGTTTCAGAAGTAGGTCCATCAGGGCTGAGCATGCAGCCATCCTAGCATCTGATAGTGTTGATAGGTCTAGGTCTATTCAAACAGGTCGTGATAGCTCTTTTAGTGTAGCCAGGCAGGGTGTCTTTATTGGAAAATCATCTCAGAGGCAGGATATTGTGGCCTGTTATCGTTGTGATGAGATTGGGAAATTGGCCCATCATTGTCCTCACTATGTACCTTTCACCAGGCTTTAAGATCTCAGCTAGCCCATCCAACACCAACACCTAGGGACACCTCTTAGGGCATGAGGGGTTGTACTAGAGGAGGTCGTGGCACAATACGAGGTGAAGCCCAAGGAGGCCCATAGGCTGGCGGTGGATGTAGATTATGATATGTTATTCAAGATAGGGTCATGGCGGAGGCCTCTAATGCGGTTATCACAGGTATAGTTCCAGTATACCACTATTCTACTTCAGTTTTATTTGATCTGGGCTATACTTATTCATATGTATCAGCTTATTTTGTCACAGATCTTGATATTATGTATGAGCCTCTAGCCAATACTTTTTGTGTTTCCACCCCGGTAGGTAAATCATTAGTAGTAAATCGGGTGTATCAGGGTTGTGTTGTGATTTTTATGGGAGATATACTATTGCTGACTTGATATTGCTTGATATGGTTGATTTTGATATGATATTGGGTATGGATTGGTTATTGCCTAATTATGTTATTCTTAATTTCCATGCCAAGACTATGACCTTATCAAGCCTTGAGTTGCCTCAGTTGGTGTGGACTGGGGCATCTAGCTCCTATCCCAGGGGAGTTATTTCTTATATGCATGTTTGTTGATTGATGGATAAGGGGTGTTTATCATATTTTGCTCATGTTGGGGCTTGTTTTCAGGAGTCCCCATCATTGGATACCACTAGGGAGGCTATACAGTTTATGGATTTATTCCCAACTGATTTGCCTAATGTTTCTCCGAATTATGATATAGACTTTGCTATTGATGTTTAGTCGGGCACTAAGCCCATTTCTACTACCCCCTATCGAATGGTGCCAATTGAGTTGAAAGAGCTAATAGGGTAGTTAGGGTTTATCTATTCGAGTGTATCTCTTTGGGATGATCCTTTCTTGTTCGTGAAGAAGAAGGATGATACTATGCGATTGTGTATTGACTACCATCAGTTGAATAAAGTGTCCATTAAGAACAAGTATCCTTTGCCTAACATTGATGATTTATTTGACCAACTGCAAGGTGCCTTGGTATTTTCCAAGATTGATTTAAGGTGCGACTATCATTAGTTGAAAGTTTAGTTTGATATTCCAAAGACAACCTTCAGGAATCATTATGGTCATTATGAGTTTATAGTTATGTCCTTTAGGTTGACTAATGCCCCAACTGCTTTTATGGAGTTGATAAACTGGCTGTTCAAGCTATATCTGGATATATTTGTGATTGTATTTATTGATGATATCTTGGTTTACTCCAAGAGTGAGTCCGACCATGTTCAGTACTTGAGAATTGTACTCTAGAAATTGAGAGAATAGAAATTATATGCCAAGTTCTCAAAGTGTGAGTTCTAGCTTAAGTTTGTGGCATTTCTTAGGCATGTAGTGACAAAAGATTATATTATGGTAGATCCAGCAAAGGTGGAAGCAGTTCTTGAGTGGGCTAGGCCAACTTCTATGACTGAGACCTAATAGTTTCATTAGTTTGGTAATGTATTATCAGTGTTTTATGAAGGGATTCTCTTCTATAGCAGCCCCATTGACTAGACTTCCTTAGAAAGATGTGGCATTTCAGTGGTCGAAGGAGTGTGAGGTGAGCTTTCAAAAGCTCAAGGATTTATTAACTTTGACACCTTTTTGCTTTGCCCGAGGAGAGAGTGCCATTTATGGTATATTATGATTCTTTTGGTGTAGTATTGGATGGAGTATTGACGCAGAAGAGGAAAGTGATAACCTTGCTTCTAGAAAATTGAAGGTGCATAAGAGAAACTACCCTACCCATGATTTAGAGTTGGTTGTGATGGTGTTTCTATTGAAAATTATGGTGACATTATATTTATGAGGTGCATTGAAAGATTTTTACCTATCATCAGAGTCTCAAATGCATCTTTTTCTCAGGCTAATCTAAACATGACACAGTATAGGTGGTTGGAGGTGCTAAAAGACTATGACATTTTTATTCTATATCACCCAGGCAAGGCGAATGCGGTAGCAAACGCTTTGAGTCGAAAGGTCTCTAGTATAAAGCGTTTGGCATTCTTGATCAGATTATTGCTCATCAGTTTGAGGATTCTAGATTTTTCTTGATTTGTGATAAAGTGTTGAGGGGAGAAGTCAAGGTGGCTATTATTGATTCTTAGGGTGTGTTAAGGATAAATGGTAGATTCTGTGTGCATAAGGTGGGGGTATTGGGTGAGATTGATATTGGAGGAGGCCCATTGTGCTAGATATTCCATCTATCCCAGTATAGCGAAGATGTACCATGATTTGAGACAACATTATTGGTGTTTCGAGATGAGGAGAGACATAGCTGAGATCATGGCAAAGTGTCTGAATTGCTAAAAAATAAAGTATGAGCACTAAAGTCCTGGTGGTTCGATACAGAGGATGCCCATTCCCGAGTGGAAATGGGAGCTAGTGACTATGAATTATTTATAGGTTTGCCAATGGCTATGGGAAAGTTCGATTCAGTTTGGGTGGTTGTTGATTCTTTGAACAAGTTGGCTCACTTTCTATTAGTGAAGACTAGCTATAGTGTGGAGTAGTTAGCCAGGTTGTACTCTCGGGATATTGTTAGATTGCACGGGGTGCTGATGTCTATAGTGTCAGACAGAGGATTTGAGTTCACCTTCCCCTTTTGGAGAGCTCTACAACATTGTTTGGGTACTCGATTGGATTTGAGTTCAACTTTCCACCCTGAATTGATGGACAATCCAAAAACACTATTCAAGTGTTAGGGTATATGCTTTAAGTTTTGTGTGATAGATTTTGGGGCTCGATGGGATCAACACTTGCCTTTGGCAGAGTTTGCTTACAACAATAATTATTATTCCAATATTGAGATTGCACCATTTGAAGCTTTGTATGGTCAGAGGTGCAGATCACCCATTGGATGGTTTGACTCAGGTTCATTAGATGCGGTAAGTGTGGATCTACTTAGGGATACCATGGATCGATTCTGACTGATACAGGGTAGGCTATTGACAATTCAGAGCCTCTAGAAGAGCAATGTTGACTGGAGGACTAGGCCTCTTGAGTTCTCTGTTGGGGACAGTGTTTGGCTTAAGATTTCACCCATGAAGGGTGTGATAAGATTTGGGAAAAAGGATAAGCTCAGTCCCAGGTTTATTGTCCCGTTTGAGATTCTGAAAAGGGTTGGTATGGTTGCCTATGAGTTTGCATTGCCATTGAGACTATTAGAGATTCATCCTGTATTCCATGTTTCCATGCTCTGTCGGTACATTCCATATGATCATATGTGATCTTTTATGATGTAGTTGAGTTGGGTACAAATTTTTCATATGAGAAGGAATCGATAGTTATATTGGACAGACAGGTCAGGAGGTTGAGGACCAATGACATACCTTCAATGAAGGTTTAGTGGCAGCACTATCCTATTGAGGAGGCTACATGAGAGTTAGAGTCAGACATGCAGGCCAGATATCCTAGCCTTTTTGAGGCTTCAGGTACTCTTCTTTGTCTTATATTTGAGAACAAACATTATTTTTAGTAGTGAATAATGTAATGACCTGATTGGTCTTTTTTAGCCTGCCTGTGAAAATTATTATTTTGTCCTTTTGTGAGTTACTTTGGACCTATTTTGAGTTATTTGAATTGTTGGAACTGAGATCGTATGTTTTAAAAGTGGAAAATATGAGTTTTGTTATTTTTAGAAGCTTACGTTGTTAAAAAGTGAGTTTTTTGTACCATTCTAAATTTCAGTTATCGTATCAGAGATTCATCAATTACATTAGCTCTAAAACATCGAAATTAGTGTAGGAGAAGTTACATAACTGAATTTGGAGTTAGAATGAAGATTTTGGACCCAAAGTTGCATTGTAAGTTGTTTCTGAAGCTTAAGTTTAACTTTGATCAACATCAGAGTTCGGAAGCCCAAATTGAAATTCTGAAAGTCCCACTAGTTTTAGATGGTCAAACTAATGCTAGAAATGGTCTCGTCATAATTTTGGAGTTTTTGAGGACAATTTTGGTATATTGAGTTTTAAACTAGTTTAATTGGGTTGAATCAGTAATTTTGTCAAAGAGACCTCGAAATCAAATTCTAATAATTTTGTTGAGTCTAAATCGCCGTTTCTAGTATGGATGAATGTCTGGTTTATGAAATTTGGGTTTCGGATGAATTTTGAAAATTCGTTCCAAGTCGGGGATCATAGTTGTGTTGCTGGTTCTGGTGCAGTCTATGTCTTTTCTCCGCGTTCGCGGTGGTTTATCTTACCGCCCTTCTCCATTTTCGTGGAAAATGCTCCGTGTTTGTAGAGTGATAACTGGTGACCCCCACCCTTCTCCACATTCTCAGATGAAATCCCGCGTTCGCGGAGGTATATTGCCTTTCCTCTCTGCATTTGCGGAGCAGTATTACCTATATCAGTTATAATTTTGAGAAAATACCATTTTTACTCCATTTTCAATTATTTTATGCTTTTTGAGGCGATTATTGATAAAGTATTTTGTCGAAATCTTTTGGGTAAGTGTTTATGTCATCATTTTGATTAATTTTCATAACTTTTATTTTGATTGTAACTTAAATTTCATGATTTTGGATATTTAAAATTGGGGATTTTAAGTCTATAATTTGAAAACTTTAATTGATGATTTCTCCTTTGTTTTGAACTCAATTTTAGTGGGATCTTCACCCATGTACTCCTTTTCTCGTGTAGAATCATAATTTTGAGTCACTTTCTAGATTCAGAAATTTTAAATTTTAGCCCTAATTTAACCATTTTGCCCTAAACCTAATTCATACCAATATTGGGTATCAAAATTGTGGTACTAGTTGATGCACTTGACATAGCCTTTTTTATGTTATGACTATTGTACATATCATTTATATTAATATTATATATACTTGTATTGTAGCATTGGCATGCACATATTTCACATTGCATCTGTACCACCAGAGACTTTATGATACTTGAGATATTTTAGTAAAAGACTTGTGAAGCCTTGAGATACTTTAATTTATGGCCTACGACGCCTTAAGATATTTTAGTACATGTCCTGTGATGCCCCTGAGTTATATCTGGTAGCTTTAGCTCCACAGATGTATACATCGACCTTGCTGGTTGTGATTTCACTTCATACATGGCCTGCGATGCCATTGCATTCATACATCTCATATGTATTGTATCATTGGCTGCACTTACTATATTTATCTACTTTTATTTATGTATATATTGTGTACTAACCTTGTGATGCAGATAGCAAAGACTCTTAGTTATTGCATGTTTTTTAATTTCTCCTATCTAGTCGGTTAAACCTACTGAGTACATTTCGGTGTGCTCTCCCCTACTTTGTTTTCTCTCTGCAGATCAAGCAGAGGGACCTTCGCAGCGCATTTGATTCTATTCCATCAGAGACCTTCTTCATTACCAGATCTAGCAGTGAGGCTCAGACTTCGAGTCGTCATTGTTTCTTCGATCCTTTTGTTGACTTTTGTATTAGACTATGTATTTCCTATTCAGACATCATTGTATTTTCATTTGAGACAGTTGTATTTACTCATTTATACTAATTTAGATGCTCTTATACTCATGACTCCAAGTTTTGGGATTTCATATTAAATTTTATGGTTGTTTTTTCTTTACTTTATTTTTTTTAGTCGCGATCTGATTTTGGGTCGTGACAAATATGAGTATCAATTGACTTTTTTTTATGCATATATCTCATTTTTTATAATGGTTTGGTGTCTTGGAGTCAATTTTGTTGATTCATTCATCTGGTTGGCTAGTTCGTGTGTGGTTCAGCCTTTTAGATTGTGATTATCTAGAGTACCGTAGAAGGGGGAAAGCCTTGGATTTGAGTTGATTGAGACTTCGATTAAGGCAACTGGACTTCTAACGTTTTGCTAAGTATGATTGAACCTTGTATTATCCAATGTATGTTGGTTTGGATGATTTGTGCCACAAAATGGCATAGAATTATATTATTATATGTTTTGATCATGAGATTTTGGATTGGGTAGTTGTAAATATTGTGAACCTTGACTTGTGAAACAATTGTCGAATTGTAAATATTGTGAACTTGTGAATTATCCGATTTTCTTTTGATTGATATGGATATTAAGTGGAGTAAGTGAACCCTAACGCTTTTTGTATTGATTGAACTTAGTATTTTCTTGCAATGTGAAACTTGAGGGTTAGTGAAATATTCTAATGGGTATGATTTGGGTAATAGGAAGGAGAAAATGATGACATGTATGACTTGAATTATGAGATGATGTCCATTGTTGTTGACTTAGAATTGTGAGATAAAATTATACTTGTGATCCCATTGTTGATAATGTGAAAGTGTTCATGATGTCCTGATTGTTGAACTTTGAATTACATTACATGAAATTGTCTATTGAATCTCTTATGTAAAATGTTGTGCTAAATGCGTTTGTTAAGATGTGGTTGGAAATTGTGAAACTAATTGCCCGTGAAGTAAGAACTCAAATGATGAATTGTCCTAATCTATGATGACCAAGGATAATTAAAAGAGTTGAACTATGTTATATTGTGATTATTACGTAATATGTTGTTGATGACTCAAATATTGAAAGACAATGAAATAGTTGATGAATTTCGAATAAATGATTCATGCGAACATCTTGCATATTCTTATACTTATGAAAGTGATTATTATGACATGTATTTCTTGATGTTCCATTAATGATGAAAGTCAAAGGAAAATAGTTTTGGCTAGATATGAATGTAAATGTCAAAGGAAAATAGTTACGGCAGATACATGGTCCTTGTGAGGTCCCCATGTGTTTTGATCTGAGTTTATCAGCGGATGTGTATCTTAAGATGGACATGCATCTCGATTATTTGACATTGCATCTCATTGCTTATATTTCATTACATTTACTCCATCTCATATCATTATTTCTTTGATATTGTTATATGTATTGTGTATGAGGTTGTGATTTTGAACCTTGTATATTGTTTAGGTTAAACAATTGCAAGACTGTCAAATATGTTGACAACTTGAGCCTCGTACATTGTGAAGACTAGACTATGCAGATAATGTGTTAAGAAACTAGACTTATTTATGTCATTGAAGGACTACTAAACTATTTGACCTTAAGTATCAGTTGGGTGTTTTGGGACACTATTCTATGAAATGTGTATATATGTTTATGTATATTGTGTTGTCCTGGGACTTTTCTGAGTGTAGATGTGTAGTTCGGCGGTATGTGATTGGGTGGATAGGAGTACTTGCATTCTTTATTACTTTACGTTAGGTTTAATTTTTATTTGTTGAGTATCGTGTTATTTGGTACTCACCCCTTGCTACATTTTTGTTGGTTGTGAGCCCAATCTTTTTTTATCAGATTACTCACTGTCGGACAAAGCTTTTGGATTCTTGAGAGGTAGTTGCTCGTCTCTTTAGCAAACCCCCAAGGATTCTATATTTATGTTATGTTCTATTCGAGAACTATACATTGAGACTTGTACTTTCTTTTGAGTGTTTGCTGTCTAGTGGCTTGTACATATGACACCAGTTCTGGGATGATTTGTAGACTTGATTACCCTATGCTTATCCTAGTTTATTAGACTTCATTTCTTTCACTCGTAGTATTGTGTATTGAACTGAGCAGGTTTCGGCTGACTTGCCTTGGTGGTTTAGTGATCACGCCCAAACTAGACCTCTCAATTAAGGTATAAGCGGTCGTTGTTCAAATATAAAACCTAACAGCGGCTAGGGTCGATCCCACAAGGAATAAGGTCAAGATTTGGAGTAATTAAAACAATTAGGATTAATTAATCTACTTATTTCCAGAAAGGGGGGGTTTGATAAAAACAATAATTAAACCTAAACTAAAATCAAACAGTTTTGTTCAAATGAAATCAGCGAGAGAAGTAATTAGGGTATTGTGTTCCATATGAATTCCTAACTCAGTGTAACTAGATAATCATAATATTTTTTAGTGTGTAGCATGCAGAACTGGTAAGTTATGTTCACCTAACCCTTTGATACAGGCGCTAGAAAAATTTCACTACGTGACTTGATTCATCTACGGGTGTCGTACTACTAACCCTTACCTTGTCTTAGTACAACGATCTCTTGATCCATTCAGGTTGATTAGACGAGTGTAATCACGTCAAATCCTATTATTTTATCCCTTTTCCTATTCATTACCCCCTTGATCCAGTAAATAAGAATTAGATGACTTCTAACGGTTGCATGCACACTTTCCAAGGATTACGAATTATTTATTTTTTACTTTGTTAGTTCTTCATGGTTCCCACAACTCTAGTTGTGGATTTAGCTACTCATGTTTGTTGTAGATGAAAGCATCATGTCATGGGTTTGCATAAGTAAACACTTACAATAAAGAATTAAAGAACACGAAATCTTAAATCTTCACAAAAATCCCAATGTTATAACTCAAAAATAAAGTCAAAAGTAATCCACAAGAACAAGGTAGTAATCTCATGTATCAAGTTCTGGACGTTCTAACCACTCTCTCTATCTAAAAAAAACCCTAAAAACCTATTTATAATGAAATGAAACCAAATCCTAAAAGAAATAGGAAAATTGGAATCGGGGCCTCAGACGAACATAGTTACGGGTCGTAGTTGCACTCACGGCCCGTAAACTAGCTTCATGGATTGCTTTCTTCAGAAACTAACTTTAGATGTATGAACCCTTCTTACGGACATTCTTCTGACTTACGGCCCATAAAGGGTTTCATCTAGTATCTCTTCAGAAACCCTTCAAAATCTCTGATTCTCAAGGCACAAATTGATATATAGCTCGTCATATGGTCTACGACCCATCTGGCAATACATAACTTCAACTTCTGAAAATTAGCCATTCACTGGATCCAATCTACGAAACCCACCTATGGCTCGTGGAATGAACCATGGCCAGCAGAAGGTCTCGTGAAATATCAAAAATCTTCAATCTACACAACTTGGCCCAAAAGCCTCCCGACTCCTGTAATCTTGCAAAATCAACAAAAAAACACATCAAATTTACTAACATCGCTTCGAGAACACACAAAATTATAAATTGAAAGCATCAAAAGTATCATATTTTAGTGGCATATCAACACCCTCAACTTAAATTTTTTGCTTTTCCTCAAGCGACAGACTCAATCTAACATAAGAAAAATAGCAACACACAAATCTCAATCCTATGGCATACATCATCTCTTAATCAATCACAAATACCCAGTCAAACTCATCAGTGCATATACAAGACAGTTATCAAACAAACTGATGCAGATCAATACACAACAGTGTAACTATGACAGACAAGGCAATGTTCACAATCAATAATCATTGAGATTGTCTACAATCAACAATGTAATTCAAGTGCCCTCACAAAAAGAAGTCTTATATCTCACTCAGAATGGAACGTTTAGATTAACACTTGGGAGTGACAAAAATACTCACACTCGTAAAAGATATTTGAACACTATGTACAATGCTATAGGCTTGCCCCTATATTCATGACTGTAACCTTTGACTAATTGGACTAGGATCATTATAGGAATTTTTCAGCTTGTAACATAGGCTCGGGAGGCTTGGTGTGATATTTTTGGAACATAGTGACTAATGACCCTCCTTGACACTATGTTATCACACATTTGCCCCTATCAACAATGATACGTTTAACTTATTGAACCTCTTTTACTTTTTCAAACACTTTCGGATGCCTTATTCTAATTTTCACCTCATTTCCTTATATTATTCTCAGTTGCTTTTCTTTTCAGCTCATACTTTTGGCATCTATTTATTTTTCTTGCACCTACTTCATATTATACCCTTTTTCATTGCATTCCTATGCTTCCTTTTATGTTCCGCTGTGATTCCTTTGCAATAGCCACCCTCAACTTAGGCTTGTGGTCTTAGTTGAGGTGCACAATATCCAACCTCTAAACTAGGGCCACTTTCGGTAGACACTCTCAACTTAGGCTTTTATCCTGAGTCAAGCTACACAATATTCAAGGAAGGACCAGGGCCAAATTCAAGATTTCACAGACAAAAAGGTTTGGTTACCTAAGTATTTACAAATAACGAGTACATGTAACACTCAGATATTCAGAACAAGGGATACATACTGCATTTGGTTGATTATTTTAGGTTAAGTGGACTAATAAGAACAACGACCTATGATCTTTTCCTAACAACCTAACCTATATACTTAGTCAGAGTAACATGGGCAAGTTCTAGATTGAAATACAGTATAAGAATCATTTGATAATGCTCACACACTCTTGGCACTGAATATATGACTCTAAAATCATGTTTTTATTACACTTAAGCCCTATCTTGTCAAAACAAACACTGTCAATCATTGATTCAACATGGTTGTCATCACAACTACCTAACAACACATCATTAATCTAAAAAATAGATGGGTATCATTTTTCAACAAAACCTAACATATGTCACATATATTAGTACAATATGCTACTAGTACTACTTACACATCCTAAACATGTCAGTTCAATAAAGAATAAATGTCCTTAGGGAAAAAATACAGGAAAGAAAACCCCGCAGACTCAAAATTTAGAGTAGATATAGGACTTGGTTACTCAGACTTTGTCGAGGATTATAATTACCCATACCCTATTGAAAAATATTTGCATTGTCCTCAATGAAATAAAATAAACCAAAAACTAACATAGGGGTCAAAAAGGGACATACCTAGGCGCTTAAGCACCGGTGTCAGGCTGCGTCTCACCACTTGTAACCTATTCTATTGTCTCCCCAGTCGTGGAGGCATGTCTAGAGGGTGCACCCCTTACTATCTCCAACTCCCGTACCTGCCGCTCCATCTCATCCGCAATTAAGGTTCATTTGGCAGCCTCCATTTGCTCACTCTCTAGAATTTATACATTTCGTCTGGAAGCATCAAGATCATCAAAATTAAGACGAGACCTCTTCCCAGAAGTATGAGGTTAGGGTCATCAGCAAACAAATCAACCACCTCAGTAGTAACATCAGGCATGGGAATCACAAGAGGTATTGAAGTTGCTACCCTCATATCCACCTGGAGCTGTTGGATCTCTACCCAGATGGATGTCATATCTGGAGTCTGGGTCGATCTGAGGCTATGCTTCACTTACCTCTTGAATACATCTACATGGCCATGAAATGATACAAGTCTCTCCTCAATAGCAGCCATGAAATTCACCTATATGTGCTCCTTAGACTTTGTTATGGCCTTGCGAACCCAAGGTTGACTCTGGTACAACAACTGAGTCAAATGAGACTCACGGCGAACCTATCTCTAGACCAAAGCTAAATAGACTCTGCAGATGCGTAAACCATGTCTTCAATTTGAGAACGCATAGGTACGACCTCTGGTACAGTAGATGAAGTAGTAGCGGGCCCCGTCTCTCTCTTAATATCAATCTATGGGGGGGCTCTCAGACTTTGTAGCTGCAGTGGAGGAAGTAGACTCAGGTTGTGGTGCCTCGGCAAACCTCTCTAGTAGTCAGAAAGGAGGTTGTGGTGCTCACCGAATAGCCATAGGATTCTCATCAACCTTGATCGGGATGGCATCTTATGTCCTCTAGACCTCAATCATCATGTCCACATTAGGTAGTATCTCTGCCCCCACCTCTATACTTAATCAACGAATCAAACATGGGAACAAAATCGATGTGGACCTCTTCAGAACATGCTTGTGTATCACCTTTACTATGCATCGAGCAAAATCTATGTCATAGCTAGCACTAATGTTGGAAACCAATATAGTATGATCTGATGTTAAAGTATTATCCCCTGGGTTGGGCAGATCCATGTGCGTACAACAACCCACCAAAATTTACCAATAAAGTTGAGTGAAGCCTACATAATAGGCACAAAACTAGATATCCAATCAGGGTCCTGGCTTGGCTCTACTATATAGATGGCAATCCACCTCATCAGAATGGCCTTTTGGTCTATATCTCTCATCAAAACTCGGTCCCTGGTCTTCCCCGACCTATAATCATACTCTATTATCATCACAGGGGCTTGGTACTCGAGACTAAATAGGAATCTATGGATAGTGGCCTTATATAGATAAATTGGAACTCTGCACACCATCATTTGTGTCAATCGAAGTTGTGAAAGGGGTTTCCCCTTATTTGGAGTCGCCTCGATGATGACAGCAGCATAAGATGCATAAAACTCACGAACCAGTATCAAGGAATATTTCCTCGACAGAGTTGCTAACCAATAAAAGTGGTACTGGTCCATGGTGTCTTGGAGCATGGGAGCATTGTCAAACCCAGAAGTAATGATCCTTGCCTCCTCAAAAATAGTATGGGCATGCCAACCCCTCGTATCCTATAGGACATCCTCTCTATATATATCTTACTTGCCCCGAACACACCAACGTCTCGTCAATCCAGCTGCAGGGGCTGGTGCTAGGGTAGACTCTGTGGACTCTGATCTTGACTTATCATCTGACCCAGAGCCATCTCTATATATAGAACACGACCTAGACCCCTCTCTGGATTTTGCCATCTGGATTGAGTTGCTCTATTGTGCACCCATCCTTCTTAAACTGATGGAGTTGTATTGTAGTAGCCAATGGTTGAGCCGACACTAACTGGATGGATACCTACCTAGCAGTGTGTAGCTCAATGCCCTCATCCGGATGGATAGTGAGCACCTTCAATGAACCACTGGACTTAAAGTCTGTAGGCTCATCACGGAAGCAGTCCTGCATGGCTTGTATCTCATCTCTCTTGGGACATGGACCTATGGCACTTGGAAACACAATATAATACATACCCACGAGTTTCAAGAAAGTAAAAAAGACAAACAAAAATTTAAAAATAATGTTCTCAGAATGACTTACAAAGGCTCACCTACGGGTCATAGTGTTAACTACGGGCCGTAGGAGGCCTCCGTAGAAATAGGGGTACTTATGGACCCAGTCATGACCCGTAGAATATACTACGATTTGTAGACCGGGTCATAGGTACAATACCATAAATCTATTCTTACAGGCATGGAACCTATGAATATTGTTTATGGGTCGTACTATAAACTATGAATTGTAAACAGGTTTGTTTGGTAACTTCCTAGAAAATCCATGTCACGCCCAAAACCCCATTAAGGCGGACTGACACCCGTTGCTGACCAAGCTCAAGAGAACCAACCTGTAATCACACTATCTATGAACATTGTAAGGTATTTCCACACTCAACATGCCTTTAGGAAAATAGAAAGTAATAACAAGCCAATAGGAAATGCATATGACTAGATAATAGGAGCCACAACGCCCAAAATATAAGACATGACACACTTTACTTTACATAGTCTACAAAGCCTCTAGATAAAAACTGTCTGATGAGGGTCGAGACAGGCCTCGCCTCAGCACCAACTACTATACTATGCAAAATGTAAGCTCTAACACATAGAACTCTAAAGCTACCTGTAGCCCAATAACAGTAGTTGGATATCCTGTACTTCTACTGGGGTGATCTACTAGCTCCTGTACCTGCAGCATGAAATGCAGGTCCCCCAAGAGGGACGTCAGTACGAGATAATGTACTGAATATGTAAGGAAAATAGTACTATGTGTGAAATAAGAATTCAACTAAAATCATGCACTGCTGTAAAGATAAGGGACCACCTTTAGTCAAATTGTGGAATCAAGTACTTTATGTTCTTTATGTCACTTTACCATTATTTACTGTATAATCTGTGCACAACATATAATACAAATCACCAACTGATCAGTGGTAAGAGAGGATGACCCATGCTAGGCATTTTAACCCCTGGGATGCTGTCCTCATAGCTATAAAAATTGGGATCGACCCATGCTAGGTTTCACCGCTGGGCTGCCACCCTAAAAAACCAAGTGAGATCGACCCATGCTAGGCTTTTTCCCCTGGGGTGCCACCCACACTGGGAACAACTTTACTTTATTTTTTATTAAATTTTAAGATGATTCTTTTGGTGACCACAACACTTGAGTTGTAGGACTATAGATATAACAAGTGACATATAAACAATCATGCAAGACAATGCACAATGAAAAGAGTAGGTTACACGATTATTGAAATATGTAGAAGATGAAATAACACATGGACTTTATTTATCCAAAAGGAGAGCTCATATATCTTTGTATCCAATGTATGTATGCCGCTTTGACAATGACTATATATGGAATATTGTACATGTTAAAGAATGAAGACAAGGTCGTTAACTATGTTGGAGACTATAAGTGGCTTTGTGGGCCACAGAAGAATCTATATTTCATGTCAAGTAATAGGAAATCGAGTATCCTTACATACCGCGTTGTACCACCTTGATATTACCTCGAAGTAACTTTCTTTTCTCCCAAATAGTTATCTACAATAAGTTAGGTGGCAAAACTAGTATTAGTAGCTAATAAACACATTTGTTAGTCCAATTCCACCCAAAAATAACAACCGGGCAGCAAGCCCG
>JBCEWC010004716.1:0-26588 GCA_038996855.1 Solanum aculeatissimum
ATAAATGTGTGTTATGTATCAGCGAAATAGCGAAAAAAAGGAATTTAGTAATTTTTTTAAATGGTAGGGAATAATTGCAATTAAGTTTCCAAATATTGTGTATTTCTGTAATTTTCCCTATTTTTAATACATATAGAGTTTGAGCAAAAATAATTGAATTTCCGTAAATCTGCAGTTGTTGGACCCACGCGCCCCTAGATATATAAAGTGTAAATAGAGTTATTAATACGGGCAGATCCATCCCGTCTAGGTTGGCCCATACAAATTTTGAAATTTTTACGGGCCAGGCCGGGCTGACTTATTTTTTTGTGGGCCAAAAAATAGCTAACCCAGTCTATCAGTATGAGAGTTGTGGGTTTTGTCCGGTCAACCCACATTTTTACAAGTATATTTTTTTATATAAATTTTTAAATTAAATTATAATTTAAAAATAGTAAAATAAATAACAAGACAATATTACATGGTATTGATGTTACTGTTACATATTGTAAAAACATAATTTGTACCTAAATTTTAATACTTAAAATTTTTAAATAAATTTTAAGTTTGGACTTTTATTATTTTTAATATTTTATTTTATTTTTAAAGACCTTGGTAATGCTTTTTTTGACACAGTCGCTCATATTGACGGTTCTAGGTGTAAGGATTGTTTTTAAGCTTTCGGCCTAATATAACTTTAATTTCTTTAAAAGTTGCATGCATGAGAATTTAGAGTCGTCAAAATGGGTTTAGCCCATGGGACTATCTAACCTTATCCGATATTGGGGTAGGGTGGTTGAGATCGGCCCATGGGGTAGAATCAGAGTTTATAAGCCCAATCCAACTAAGTCCTTGACCCTTGAGGCTTCATTGAGGCCGAGGCTGGGATCGGCCCATGGGCTAAAATGAATATTTATTTTGAATTGTAATTAACTAAAGTTGTAAGGTGTAATTATTTTTTATTTTACAAGTTTGTTTTTTCAATTTTTTTTTACTTATTTATTTGTAAAAAAATATTATTATTTTTCTTTAGTCGTATGATGACTCAAATATGATCATTGTTTGTTATGTTTAATTTGAAAATCTTCTTATTTCTTGATGTTTTATATTTCAGATATGAGATTATAATTTAAAGCACCACTAATCATATTATGATTGTAATTATTATGTTCTTTCATATAATTTTGTTAGGCATATAAAAATTTTTAATATATTGACGAAATTTGAAGTTTAAATTTAGATTGAAAAGAAAAAAATATTTTTTTAAAAAAAGAAGAGTTGACCCGCCACAACCCATGACCCTATTAGGATTGAGTTGAGCCGACCATTTCAAGGTCCTTTCAAATGAAGGATCGACCCGTTCCAACCCTCCAAATTCCATGGCCCGCGAGACTTGGACTGGATGAGGTTGTGCTGACCCATTTTAACAGTTATACATGAGATTAATTATTACTAGTAAACAAGAATCATGAAAATTTGGAAGACAACTCAAAAAAATTTAGATGAAGCATTTTTCCATTTTTAGGTGTGTAAATGACTAGATTAAGTTAATGAAAATCATAAAGATTCAATCACCAAACTTAGTTATAGCTCCCTTTGACTTCCTAGGTTGTAAAGTTTGAAAATGCTCACTTCTAGGGAAAACATAGATTATTGAGGGGCCACTTGGTTGGGGGATTAAGACATTAAAAGTTATGAAAATTTATTTTATCTTAAAGTCCAAATACATGTTAATTGTTATGACATGACAAATGTGAAGTCTAATCCAAGACCAACAAAAATAAAGATCAATCAAAAGTCCTAAAGTATTTAAAATGATATGTCTTAATCAATTACATGTAATATTATCACATAACTTTTGTGATAGATCTGATGACTCGCGTGAATCAATTGAAATCATACAAAAAGAGTTCATTGATCTACATTATGACTCATTAGAGTCGATCATGATTTCAAAGAGAATTCATCGATCTACATTATGACTCAATAAAGTTGATCAAAATGATACAAAGAGAGTTCATCAACACTTGAAATGTCTACCCCTTCAACTATATATATGTCCTACATATCTCTCTTGGGTCGGTCAACAATGGTCTTCCTTAGAAACTATAAAATAGTCATGTTCAACATTATTCTCGTAGATCAAATACATCACAAGGAGGATCACATCATTCGAAGTTCGAGAAAGAAAAAACTTCCGCCTTCAAATCAACGAGAACTTAATTTGGAGGATAAAAAAATCATAAATAAAATTATTATTTTTGATATTTTCTTTGTGATTGCATTTTACGTAAGTTTTTGTTATTGAATTTTATGAGTAGAATCAATGTATTCACTTGATTCTTCTTGTTTGTGGTGTATACTAAGGGATAATTTTTAATTTCCAATTTCAACCTTATATTTTTTTAAAAGAAGTTTTCAACCTTGTATTTTTCAACCTAATATGTTAAAAAATAAAACTGGAATTGTAAATTCCATAATAAAAGATTATACTCCCTCCATTTAAAAGAATGACATCTTCTTTTTTTTCTGTTTAAAAAAAATCACTCTTTTTTTGGTTTGACAGATTTTAATTTTAACTTTCTACGTGATATGTTTAAGACTGATATTTTGATACATTTGACATAATTTTAATTTAGGACTAGAAGATTGAAAAGTTTTCTTTATTTTTCTAAACTTCATGCCAATTCAAACGAGGTTATTCATTTTTAAAACAGAGGGAGTATACGAGATAAAACAAGGGATAATTACACCACAAGCCATTGAGAAAAATTATTTACACAAAAACTAGTTCACTTTTTTTTAATTACGAAAATAGCCATCCGGCTGACCTTTGGCTATTTGTTACAGTTTTGGGCATTCAATCCTCGTTGTATAGGCATGTATAGTCAGTGTATATTTGTGTATCACAATGTATATTTAATGTATAGCGCATATATAAGTAATACACATTGTATATCAGTGTATACTTTCTATAACTATATTGTATAGTCATGTATAATTTCGCTGATTTGGAGCTATTTTTTATGTAAATAAAATATGAGCTACTTTTTTTGTAAACTTTTTACTTTTTTTGTATATATATGTAATTTCTCCCACAAATTATAACACCTTATGCCATCAATGAAAAGATCACAATCCAATTTTAATTTAGGTGTCTAAATTGAAAATATTTGACAAGTTTAGAGGACCATTTATGTATTTTTCATTTTGAAAGTTTCATATTTTTATGATGATGGAACATAACTTAGAGACACTACATGAAATGAGAGGAACATTTTGTTGTAGTGAAAAAAAAAAAAGAAGAAGCGAAAATGCTAAAAACCTCAGTCAAGTTCAAACTCGAGACGTCCAAAAAGAAATCATGCGAAGAGTGTTTATCAATTCACATTATGACTCACTAGAGTCTATCAAAAACATGCAAAAGAGAGTTCATCTATATTTGAAATGTCTACCCGGCCCATTCAACTATAGATATGGCCTGGGTACTACATATCTCTCTTGGGTCGGTCAACATAGGTCTTCCTTGGAAATGATAAAACAGTGTCCAACAACATTCTCGTAGATGAAATACATTGTAAGGAGGATCACATCATTCGAAGTTTGAGAAAGAAAAACTTTAGCTTTCAAACCAATGAGAACTTAATTTGGATGATAAAAATTCATTAATGAAATTGTTCTTTTAATATTTTATTCGTTAATGAAATCATCCACTTTTCAATCACAAGAAGTTCGCTTAAATTCCTTAAACCATAGCCTCTTCTCCTCTCATTAGCTCTATTTCTTTTGTTAGAATGCGTAAAAAGAACTTAGGAATGTTTAAAAAGTCTTTTAAGGTCGAAAACAATCTATATCAGTCGTAGATTAAGTTTAGGAGGAGTGAGAAAAAAAATCTGGAATGCTCCTCATTAAAACTACAAAATTTAAACTAGGATAAACTCATATCGCGCTACACCGGGGGTTCATTTTAGTTCTTTTTTTTTTGACAAAAACTTCTAATAACCATCTGGGAACATCGAAAATTTAAAAATTAAAATTTGACCCATTTTTGGGCATCTCTGTGTCACGGAGCTCTCACCCACTTCTCTAGTTCCTATGGTTTCACTCAGAAAAATCATCTTTCGATCTGATTGACCTAAAGTTCAATCAGAACCACTATCACACTCAATTTTTTGTGCTAATCGCTATTTCGGCCCCCAATTTGCCAAAAAAATTGGGATGATACGTTATGCGAGCAATCCCTCATCCGGGAGTATTTTGGTAATTTCCAAGGTATAACAAACCGAGAAAATATAAATGTATGTATACATCTATTGAGTATATATTTTGCAATCATAAAAATCTATATAAGTTATATATATATATAATATAATAATTTCTGTAGATTTTATGTGATATATTTAGAAATCAAAATGATTAACGTAATTATTTGTGGGATATGCATTTGGTATATAAGTTAATTGCAGTATGTTACATATATATATATATATATATATATATATATTTTATTTATTTATTATATTCAAAATAATGGCATTCAAATTTATTGAGAGTAAATTAAGGAAGAAAACTTAGGAACGAACAAATCTGTAAATTAACTTTTGAAACTTATTTATAGTAAAAAATGGGAGTAAATTAAGGATTTTAAATATATGATAAGGTAGATAACCTTTTTTTTATATATAAAGATCGTATTGAATATAAAATTAGTTTTTTTTTTGTTGAAAGTCTTATGAAAAATATCTCATCGCGATTGAAAATTTATAGAGAATATCATAGCTTAAGGTATATCAAAGATACGATCCTTCAGATATTTCACTCAATATAAATACATCTTCAAGATTTAACGAGCTTTTTTTTAGTAGAAAATTAGAAATACAAAAACTAATAAAAATTCAATTAGTGATTTAAAAAATGGTTGACAATTGATTTAAAGAGGAAATAAATGACAATTAGAATATAAATTAGAGTTTAATATTCAATTAAAACTCTTTAATGAGAGGAAATAATATCTAATAACCGTAAAACTTTATCACTCATTCAAGAAGATAATTTTGGTAAGAATAACGTTTAGGAAATTATAATCCCATAACTATTGCATCGTTCCATTCGGTTCGTTTTGATATATTATTAGTTCGGTTTATCAGTTTTCAATTTTTAAATATGCTAAATCAATAAGATATTTTTTATCGATTTTTGATCTTTACAGTTCGACTTTCGATTTACCCAATAAATGTATGACTTCTCTAATAATTTGTCTCAATACAATGAGATACAGTAAACCGAAAAAATTAATGGAGCATCTAAACTTAATAATATGCAATATTTGACCTCATATTCTAATTTACTTTCCAACAAAAGGGTTATACATTGAAAACCAAGCAATTACATAACTTATGAGTATCGATTTAGTATCGGTTCATTTTTTTTTCTCGGATAAGGAAAATAATATAAATATCATCAGGATCTTAATAATTACTATTCAAATAATATAAAAAGATACTTCTCTATCTAATTAAAAGACGTTTACATATTAATTTTGTTATTATCCGTGATTTGGTCTAATTAATTAAAAGCCGTTTAAATACTTTAATTTCTGATGTAATTTATGGATTATCCTCATAAAGATTATATTTTAATTATTAAGCCGTTTGATTTTTAATTTTTTTTTAGTATAAATAGAACTATTTTTCATGTCAGTGCAAAATCAAATTAAAATTTACTACTCAATTAATTAGTTATTGATCATGGCTTATAATATTTATCAATTTCTTTTTATTTGCATTTTTATTCTCTTTGATTTTGTTAGTATTTGTTGTTGCCAATTATTCAATGGTAGTACAGATCAAGATGGTGGCTCAGCAGTGGCAACTTGGTATAGAAGTAGTACTGGATCGCCAGCTGGCAGTGGTAATATAAAATTACCGAAGAAAATATTTTTCGAAAAATGTTTTCCACCTAAAAAAATCAAAATTTATTCTGCGTATTATGAATTTTTGAGATGGGAAATTTTTAGTAGTACATTCTATCCTTCTCAGATCCCACTTGTGGGATTCCACTAAATATGTTATTATTGTTGTTAATATTTTCATTTTTTTTATCTCGTTTGTTGTCCCCCACCCCCTCCCATCGAACCAGCTCCCAACCATACCTCCCACCCCCTCAACCCACGAAAAAATTTTAAATTTTTAAAAATGTTATTTATTTGTTTATTCCATTCGTACTTCTACCCACTCCTCAAACTTCTTACGAGCTCCCCACCCCCACTCCAACAAATATTAACATTAAATTTAAAAAATATTTTTTATGAAAAATATTTTTTCCGATACAAAACACACCCCTATTCATTTTATTGTATTATTTTGTGTATGTGTATAGGAGGAGCTTGTGGGCTTGAAGATGATGTAGCCAAAGCTCCCTACAACGGCCTGATAACCGCTGGAAATCAAGCTCTCTTCCGACGTGGTTCTGGATGTGGCGCATGTTATCAGGTAATTTTACGCTATATCGTTCAACTCTTCAAAAATGTCAATGAGTTCGTGACGAATCCTCCAGAAATAGTATATTTTTGAAGAATCCGACACGAGTGCGACAACATTTTTTGGAAAATTCATTTTGTTAACTAGAATCTCACATTTATTTTTATTTTTTTTAGGTGTCATGTTCTCAAAATCCACAATGTTCAGGAAAACCAATAGTAGTAACTGTTACAGATGAGTGTCCAGGAGCATGTAATAATGAACCAATTCACTTTGATTTAAGTGAAATTGCCTTTGGAGCTTTGGCAAAACCTGGTCAAGCTAACAGTCTCCGCAATCTTGGAAGAATTAATATTTCCTTCAAAAGGTAATCATGTTTCTCCGTAATATATCTCGTGAAGTTCCATAAGTGAGGGTTTAAAGAGGATAGCGGAGACAGTATTTTCGGTAAGAATGTTCATACTTTTTTATCATTAGTGAGTGATTTTTGTATCAAGAATTTGTATGAATATAAGAAAGAGACAATAAAGAAACTAGAGTGAATGACAAGTAAATGTTGCAAGACAACAACAGAATAGGAACTGTTACAATAGGAAACCCTAATCACCCTAAGTAGGACAATCTTACACTATTTAATTGCTATCCTAATGCCTGATACGTATCGTCTACGCCTTCCTATCTAAAGCCATATCATCGTTAACTTTTCGTTGTGATTTTTTTTTCAGGTGGGCATGCAACTACAGACAAAACATTGTGTTTAAGGTTGACAAAGGATCAAACCCTAATTTTTTTGCAGTTGTAATTGAAGCTGGGAATGGAGATGGCGCGTTGTCATTGGTCGAAATAAGAGCAGCAGGATCAAATACATGGGTTCCAATGAAACAATTGTTTGGAGCAACATGGTTTGCTAATATTAATTCAAACACACAAAAGCCACCATTTTCACTCAAATTAACTTCTGAGTTTAAGCATTCAGTTATAGCTAATAATGTTATTCCTGTGGGTTGGCAACCAAGAGTAATTTACAAATCAAATGTCAATTTTCCTCCAAGATTATAGGAGCATCCTTTTATTTTAGTATATTAGATCATGAAGGAATAATTTGAAATTGCAAATGTTGGATTCATTTTTATGCCAACATTATGATAAATAAAATTTTATTTTATTAGTTATCAATATCCAAATGCTTCTTCACTTTCATTTTATGGAGAGTTCAGACTTGATTAATCGCCTTTTGTTGTTCAAACTGAATCATTTCGTTTTTGTAATTTTTGAATTGTTCTAAAGTCTTATAAGTTGAATGTAATGAGCCTATCTTCTCTTTGTTTATATTCCAAAAAGATATCGAAACTAATATAAGACCAAAATATTCCAAGGACTATTCTGACAAACTCAAAAAAATGTAATTGTTTTATACTTACTGTTTTCGACATTCTGATGCTGAACACTAGTAGCATTCAAGATCCTCTATATTCAATTATCTAATAAATCACTTAATGAAAGTAGATTATCTTTCCATTCCTTTCCAAAATTTCATAATCCCTTTCTATACCAAACATGTTAAATTCTCACTTTTTTTTTAATGAATGTAATGAGCCTATCTTCTCTTTGTTGATATTCCAAAAAGATATCGAAACTAATGTAAAATCAAAATATTCGGATGACTCTTCTGACAAACTCAAAAATATGTAATTGTCAGCAAAGTTATTTCTTTTTTTCTTTTTTCAAATCCAAAAAGTTCTTACTTAGAATAGATCGTCGATTCAACATTAGATAAAGGGGGTAAAATCCCCATTTTTACAATTTACAATAACCGATTAAAAATATTTTATCAATATGAGTATCCTATATCAATAAAATATTTATTTTAAAACCACCTCTATGCATTTTAACTTTAATTTGTGACTCGATCTCATGGTCAATGTGTTTAACTTAGTATAAATAACAAGTGTGCATGCACATTTTAATTTCTTGAAGGTTAAATAATGGACCAAAAATGTTATTGTGAGAATTGTGTTGCCATGTTAATTTACATATAGACATGGGCCTCAACTATAATTGTGTGATGAAATCTACACCAAGAAATTTGGCATTTACATTTTTGGTCTATTTGGTTCAATTGAGGGGTTAATTTTTCTCATTTGTTCTTAACAATTTGTTGTTGCACCACCAAGACTGAAACTGGTCTGTTTATCTCTGCAGCTGCAAGCATGTCACCAACTGGTCCAAGTTCTGGCAAATCATTCCATTCATTAAGGCCTAATAGTTGTTGTAGATCGTCGTGATGACGCCTTCCGACCATGATAAGATCAAAGGCTTCTTCCATAGCATGTATGATCAAAGCTGTTTCAGCTCCATCTTTAACTCTTTCCTCTCTGTACACAATGTTATCCTGGTGCTGACCACGAAGTCTTACTTCCTTCAACATCTCAGCATCAAGTACAGCATCCCATTGGTTTTCACGTCCATCGGTGTCCCATGACACGAATCTAACCACAGTCAGCTGAAGTTCAGGTGATCTTGACATACGTCTAGCATAAGCTAATGCCTCGCGATCATCATTGCCTCCCATGAAAACCACGGCTACTTGATACATGGATGACTCATTGCTGGATTGACTTGCTAGACGCCTTATTTTCTGACGGTCGATTAGGATACCTACAGAACAAGGGGCCAAGTCCAATACATTATTGTTGATTGTTCTCAGGTTACTGCTGTCGAAGATAATCTTCCCCTGCTGATTCCATTTTCTGTGAAATGGGAGTATGATCATGGACGCTAACTTGTCGAATGCAAGTGAACAAATGTCCTGATGCATGAACCTTGGCAGTGACATTGAGGTGAAGAAATGAGTACTAGCAGATCCCAAGAACTGATTTTCAAATGCTATAAAAACTTCTACAATCTTTTGTGATCGAGCGACTCCAGAAGTATTCTTTTGGCCAAGCTGATGATCAATTAGAACAGGGGATGCTCGACCAGCAAGTTCCACCAATTGTAGAGCATACACAGATATAGGACTTTCTTTACATGGAAAAGAAGCATCTAAGAGCTTACGGACACCTACGACATCATCATATCGATGAGCACATGAAAGCAACCGCAACTCAGAATTGCTTGAAGCATGTTGGATGTCTCTTTTCTGATAACCGGCATAAATATTTGTGTGATCATAGAGCGATCCAACACAGAAATGCGAGAGTGCAGCTATGAGTAACACAGATGCAGTTAGCATGGAAAAGGTTTCTCCATCAAATGTCTGTGCTTAAAGGGAAATAGAAAACGGAGTTAGAAATCTGGCTGAAAAAGGTTATTAACACATTCTACGAATAACTAGTGATCGTTTCTTTTTCATAAGGAGCATTGCAATCGGATAACAACATTTCACACGTTGATAATAAACACAGGTACACATTGCCGGCAACAATAATACAGTCCCTCCACCCCCCATTCCCCCTAAAGAAAGGATGGCAGGGGGGACACATTGTATAAGATCGAAGATAATCAGCTAAAAGCCTATAAGCACACTGTTGTTCTTCAATGAACTTACGAAAGCTCCAATCTAGGGCATTCAAACTAAATGGTCAAAACAACTTGCTTGCTATGCTTGACGTGATGCAAAGAGTACAGAACATCTTTCCATAGATTAAGAAAGCTAAACTGTGGTATGTACCCACACAAAGAAACAGTAGTAATATTCCACGGAAAACATTTATACGTTACAGTACACACTGCAGGCTCAGCAACACAACCTTCAAAACTGTATTTATGGAACAACAATATTAAGATATTGAAAGGATACTAACCTGATTAATAATATTGTTCAAGTAAAAAGACATCTGAATAACACCTTGTGAGATCATGATGAAGGCAAGAGCCGCAGCATCCTTGGGGGGCACCTTGCAGGCCAATGCTGCAAGGAAAACTGACGCGTACTTCACGGTGAGACAAAAGAACACCATAACCCATACCCAATTGAGGAACACGAGATCATACAGATCAACTAGATTTACTTTCATACCACAATAAGTCACCAGAAGAGGTGCAAGCATACCAGATACTAAGGTCTCTAATTTATCTACCAATGTTGACCCGAGAGGTGGACCATCTGGTATGACAAGACCTAGAATGAAAGGACCATATTGATAATTAAGCCCTGCATTATCCACAAGAATCACAGCTACCAGGACAGTGAAAGATGACCAAATAATGTAAATGGAATTTACAGGCCTGCCTTCTGGGGTCTTTTTGATGACCCAAAGCGAAAGAGGTCGCACCGTAAACACAATAAGCAAGATTATGCCAAGAAGTAGAACAAAAGACTGTACAGAGATTACTGTCGTTATCTCTGCCAAGAATCCAATTCTAAGGGTGGAGAAGATAGTCAACCCCAGATTACTAAATAGGTCACTGATCAAACTTGATGCCAGAGCAAGACGACCAAGCTCAGAATTCATGATTTTCAGGTCAACAAGGAGAGATGCAACCACAGGAAATGCAATCAAACCCTGTATCAAGAAAATACTTTGGGTGGCTGGTTGTCGATATCTGTGCAGGTTTAAATCTTGTGAAAAGAATCCAAAATACAAACTCGTAAAAGAGGCCACTGGTAGAATAACTGCGAGTAATCCTATTGTCCACGCCCTTGAGCCACTTCTTAACACCACTTTTGGGTCCATCTTCACTCCACTTAGAAATATAAAGAAGATATACCCAATTTTTGACATTAAATCTATGAAGATTTCTCCTTCTTGTGGGAATAAATTCTCTGTGAAGTCCGGGACCTTTCCAAGCATTGTTGGGCCCAGTATAATTCCTGCCTGTAGGCGTAAGACCACACCACCAAATCTGGAGTTAGATACAAACATAAATGAAATTCAACAACAACATAGCAACTGTAATCTCATAAGTGGGGTCGGCATGGGATAGAGTGGGTAAGACAAGTATAAATGAAATTCAGCATGCTTTTTCGTATAATTTAGGTTCGTGTCTTTGGAAGTCTAAACAACAACCACTTTAGCCTTTAGATGAAAGAAGAACAATATGTTTTGGAAATCAGGAGAGGGAAAATACAAGATTTCTCTTCCCTAGTCCCGTTGAAAACAAAAGGAAACACTAGGATTGAATGAAAAGAATAACAGGTTGAAGAGTAGATTAGCAAGGCTTAGAAAAACTTGATTTTACCGTGTCTTTTTTGTGTGTTAATGTAGTTACATGCATTAACATGTTAGATGACATTGCCAAGCATATTAACCTATACTTTTATGATAATAATCTACCTGTTCTGAGATTCTACTATATTCTTGGCAACTATTAGTGTTATAGGAGTGAATTGGCATCATTAAATCATACTCAGTACAGGAATATACACTGATGGCCTATTAGCATTTGTTCTTTCCTTTATGAAAGGACGGCGATATTTTTTTCCAGTCATGTTAAAGGATCCCCCGACCCCACTTGTGGGATTACACGGGGTATGTTGTTGTTGTTGTAGTCATGTTAAAGGATCACTTTTGGTCATAGTTAAAGGATTATCTTAGTCAAAAACTCAAAGGGAAGTAAACAGATATTATGGGACTACAACAAGTTACTTAGTTTCCACATATATAAATTTTATTTCAATAAAACTTAAACCTTTTCCATCCGAATTCACAGTCAAAGTTCAAAATTTTGAATCTCGAAATTCCAACCATAACAGGGGCCACATAGAGTAGGTTTTATTTTTAGCTAGAACATCATGATAATAAAAAATAACATGCTGCACATTATTTATGAAAAAAGAGGAAGAAAAAATACCAAAATCTCAGAGATAAGGCGGGGCAAACGGATGCGTTTGAGAACCAAATGTAGGGCTTGCGTAAGGAGAAATATGATGGCTAATTGAAGAAGCAGCAGCGGCAAATTGAAATCTAGGAACAAACTAGCATTGGGTAAACCCCATAATCCAGGTGAATGAAGGGGTATTTCTGCATAACATTTTTCATGAATTCCACCGGGTAATTCCCCTTTGAACGTTAATTTCACTGATGTATCCGCCGCCGCCGCCGCCGTCACCGTCGCCATGGATGATGATAATGATAATGTCGATGATGGCCTTGGCTAGGTCGAATGGCACCCCAACATTTGAATAAAAGGAAAGAGAGAGGTTTAGAGATTTGTAGTATCATTTTTGTATGAAGCAAAAATGGAGGGACGAAAACTACTGCTAAACCCGTAAAACGTTCAATGCCTTTGGTTTTTGCAGAAGGCAATTTAGCGGGAAACATGAATTACAGAGGAGGACTAAAATATGAGAGATATCGGGTTCGAGTTTTTAAGCATGAAAATTGACCATATTTTACTATGAATATTTTTGACGTAAATTCAAATTTAGTTATATATTAATATGAATATCAAAAAAATTATATATAAAATTTATTTTAGGAAAATATTGAATTTCTTAGTTATTTTCTTGTGCTCGCTCGGTAAGAGAAAAGATTATTGTAATTCAATATGGGGTGATTTTAAATTTTAAATTATCTTTTTTTTTTGTGGATTATTTATAGAAAATTATAACAATGCATTTTAGTTGTGTGTATTCACTTAAGGGTGTGCAAAAATTGAACTAATCGATAAATTAAATTGAAAAAATGTTATTGATTTATTGTTATTAGATTATTGGGTTAACAGGTTTTTAATGATTTTACAAAAAAAAATTATTGGGTTATCTATTCGATTTCAGTTTTTCGTATTGCATAAATAGATAACCCAAAACTATAATAGTTTACTACTTTATCCCTTCATAAATATTAAATATTAATAATTTAACATCATTTGATACTAAATCAATACTTGTAAGTCATGTATTTGCTTGGTTTTCAATGTATAACTCTTCTATTGGAAAATAAATTAAAATATGAGGTCAAATATTATATATTTATTAAATTTATATGTTCAATTAATTTATTTATTTTATTATATCTCATCATATTGCGTCAAATTATTAGAGAAGTCATATATTTATTCTATGCGTTTAAATAGATAATTAATTTATTTTTAATATATCTAACAATTAAAATGGAATAGAAGGAGAGGAGTATCAATTTGTAAGAGAATACAATACTATTAACTTGAGATACTCCTCAAACATGTTTTTAATTATTTCATTAAGCACTACTCCATAATAGTGCATTATTTGAAAATACTACAAACAAGTTTTTACAAGAAAAACTTTATTTTTGATAAAATCGTAATGTTAGAACAAGTCTACACACACCTCGATTAATTTCATAAGATAAATGTAATCACCCATCAACAACAGATATCAAGTAAAAATACTACTGAATTTGGTAATCAAACTCAATCAACTAAGACAAACTCACACTTTGAGGAATTCAATAAACAACTCTATTAACTACCAGGCTAAAACCATGTTGGTAGTCAAGTCAAATTTTCAATACAAATGTAACACTTAAGTAGCATGATAAGAAAATAATCACCAAGTAAATATAAATAGCATCATGAACAATGAAATTTACAACCAATTTCACATGGAACAATTTTTAAGTAAGATCATCTTCCTCTAGCTCCTTTGCCTTCAACGCTTCCTTCACTCTCAAAAGAAGTGTTGTCCTCCATTCATCCTGTTAAGTGGGGAAAAAACACGACAGAAAAGATAATGAGTATTGCGATGAACAATAAAAAAAAAGAGAAAAGAATAGCAAAGTGTGTTTAGGTTGATTGAGACAACGAAGTACGAAATTTCCATCTCACTTGGATGAGTGAAATATGAAAACAAAATTTAGAAGGTATACATTCTGAAATATCCAGAAAATGAAATGATTCCTTTGTTTTAGTTTAGTCGCGTGAGACTGGCAACTGCTAAAGATGTTCCAGTTACTACATGTAACAGCTATATGTACAATTTTGCAGTTAAGTTCCAATGCCGAAATATTTACATAATGTCTGAAAGGTTAACTGCAACATCAATGAATCCTGAAATGAAGCTACTATGTGGTTTATAAAATCTGCAGTGCAATCTCACAATGGAGCACAAATGGAGTTTATAACCTCATAAAATGCTAGAGAAAGAAAAAACTCTGAGCAACTTTCCTGCTGTTTAGTGCAAGGATTGACGGTGATGTTCAAGTATTACTGAGAAGTAAGTAGATAGGAATATATGTAAGCCAAAACCACAAAGAAGAAATCCTAAAATGTACAGTTATCAGCAGTCGGTAACATCTAACGTTTCTGTTCCTTTTTGTGGGCAAAGAAAGTGGAGAAAATTAAAATTTACCAGCTTTGTCATGCTATCGTATTCCTTGAGACAACCAGTAAACTCTGCAACATCTTCCTCGTCAATAGCAGCTACCAAATCCTGTCATTGCAAAAGTATTCTCCCAAATCAATCCTACATTTTCATCTTTGGAACACACAATGATCCTGAAAGAAATAACTGCGCTATCAAGCGAGAGAATACAGTTATTCTGGCACTTGCATACATGAACCTCAAATTGATAGTCCATCATAGTAGTAGCTCTGTTGATCAGTAAGCATTGCTGCTTATGTCCCAAGGAAATCATTTCTGTGGTCAATTTCCTCTGATTTTGATTATCTATCACAATTCTTGAAAGTTCTCTTCGATTAAATAATACTACAAAGACATTTCTCCCTAGTTTTTCCCAAAACCCCCATATACCAAGATGATGTTAAAATCTGCACTGTCATCAATCACATCAATTTATCCTTACCTCGATTGACTAATAAATAAATGTTCAAATTTTATGCCTCAAAAAAAAAAAGGAGCAACTAAATGATCAGCCACAAGTCAACCTGCAGAGGAAACTCCATTCTGTGTCCTGGTAATTCATACCCATAAATATATTTCCCCTATTTACATTAAACACCACATTTAAGTTTAGATCAATCACATTAAAGTTGACAATTCATATTTCGGAGTAATTTTTAACAATTTATGTACTTGATACAATATGTACTTGCTATATCCACAGATAAGGCAGGCAAACTTGATTATAATAGATGGTGAAGCGATAAAAGAACCCGCATGTTTGAGTTAATACAAGCTATGGCATACCACTAGCAACTTGCACTCGCGAGTCCCTGAAAATGTTGGATCCAGTTCCTGCAAGTTAGGATTCATTATCTACTTAGACATATCATGTCAGTTGAAATCTTAGAGGCTTAACAAGAAGAATATCTACCTGATATCGCTCCAATGCGTTGTTGATTGCAACAACATCACCTTTACAAAGTTGGCAAATACCAGCATTCAGAAGATGCCCTCTAACTCCATATTTCAACAAATTGTTGCTGAGGGAATGCCGGGCTATCTCCTCAAAGATCTCAATTGCTCTTTGATATCTGGGTGACAAATTCTGGATGTTAAGTTTTCTTTTATAATGCAAAACGTCAGTAATTCTTAGTTTCTTATATATGGAGCATTTAGAAGTTAAGTATTAGCTTATTGATATTTATAACTTAATAAATTCTCAGTGCTTTTAAATGAGCATTTAAAACACATTTCTATACTTAGTGTGGAACTGATTTCTTTTCCTAGTAGTTAGTTTTGACTCCTATATTTTTTCCTTTTTTCAACCCATATATAAGATTTATTGCATCAGCACTCTAAGACACTAGGATAGAATTCCATACTTCCACACAAAATACACAAGATAAACAGGGAAGCATAGCATCAAATTCAGATCTCCCAGACTAAGCAGAAATTGTTCTCAAAGGAACTTCTCTTGCAGCTTTTAGGTCCATTTTTTAACCAGATGCCTTTGTCTTCAACTGTGTCAACATTTTCAAGCCCAGCAATGACTTTGCAATTGCCAGACACATTATTCTTCTTTGGGAAACTGTATTACTACTTCAAGACAAGAATATTTTAGGAAACTGTATTACTACTTCAACACAAGAATCTTACTCTTCTAATTGAGCAGAAAATTGAGCAATTTTCAGCTTGCACTGATTTGCAGATGTTGTTACATCCTCACTCTGGAAAAGATCAGCAGCTTTCTCATAGTAAATGATAGCCTGCTTCAAATTTTGCTCTTGTTCATATAATTCAGCAATTTCCTGCAAACAGCAGATTTATTATGTATCTTCCAAATGCAACCAAGCTGTCAAGATACACTCCAATTAACTGCGCATGATATCTAGAATCGTTATAATGAAACGAGACTGCCGTGTACTACATTAGACAGTCACTTAGCAACTTCTTGATAGTATAAAGTTTAAATTGTTACATATAAATTGAAGGAACTAAGCATTAAGTTTACCAAAACCGGACCTTAACATTAAATAATTTTTTTGACCAAGCTCACAGTACTGCTATTGAAAACATTAAAGAGCACATCCGGATTCTCACAGACAATATAGTTGTACCTTGTAATATCTCGCAGACATGTTTAGCCTTCCAATGTCCAGAAACATGTGTACTGCCTGCTCTAGACATGATATTGCCTCTGCAAGAGATGCAGCGTAAAGAGTTCTTTTTCAGAAAAAGTGAAATCTGATGAATAAAAAACTGAACTTGACATCATGATTACATACAATATGACCCTGAAATGATCAACTGATATGGTACTAGAAGTTTGCTTCTATATTTTATACAATATACTGAGTCATTTATCAAGAGGTCTAACACAGGCGGGTGGGCTCAGCAATATTCCCCAATAGTGGAATAAGGACAATGCATTCTTTCAACATCTTTACGGGAAGCATTCAAATACTGCTAGTATCATGTTTTTAGCAATTGCCATAAGCTCACCCGTAAAGAGGAGATTATCCAGCTGCTAAGGACAGTAGAGAAATTATATATAAACAGGGGAGCAGCACAACCAACAACGATACAAAGACCACTCATAAACCATAATTCTGGGACAAGTAACTTTTGTTCGTTACTAAATTGTACAACATATCTTTTAAAGAGTTCCTACCGAAAGAAATCTAGAAGAGCTTCAATCTACTGCACAATGGACATATCCAAGGATGGCAACAACACATTATTTTGGAGCACATAATACATTCCTTAACATAAAAGAAGTGGAAAGAAGTACAAGAAGGCAACATACAACCTCTTATATTTGTCTTCTTGTAGCAATGAGCAGCATTAGCGTAAGTACTAGCAGCCTCATGTTTGCTATCCAACTGAGAAGATAAGTAAAAATAATTAGAGAATGTGAGTTCGTAGGAAAAATGAAAGGGAAAGGCATGCTCTGTAACCAGCGACCAGCTTACCATTGCGTCAGCCTTTACCCAGTCCGTGGATGCATTACTGAATTAATTTGAATTAATAGTAGTAGAAAGTAGGGTCCACTTAGACTATTCAGAGGAGGTAAGCTAATCAATGATCTACTGATGTAGCTAGTGTTACTGAAGCTTTGCTAAATATACTATTGGCTTAACTGGCTCTAAACCTCCCACCAGATAAAGGAATGGAATTTCAAGTACAAGTAGTCATCTACACCTAAAAGCTTTCTTGTCTTCACTGATCAACATTTAATTTGACCTTAGATTGTCTAAGTCTGATGCATCAATTATCTTTCGCCATCGTGAGTTCATAACCATTTTACTACCTATTTATGTGGTTGATATCTTGATCTCAGATATAGACAAGTCATTCGAGAGGATAAAAAACTTACTTTCAAATGACAACTCGCTAATTTGACATATACTGCTCCAGCTTGATCCCCTGAAAGACCAACATTCCAAAATTAATATGCAGTTTTTGTCATACCATATAGATGATCTATTTATGAAACAGTAAGTCTTCAGTGATAGATCCTACAAGAACAAGAACAACTACTACTGCTATGCTCAACCCCAAGTTGGACTGCCTATATGATCCTCTGTATCCATTTTCACCCATTAAAACCTCTTCAATTCTACTATGCGAAAAACAAATTAGGAGCTCACTAAAACCAACAACAACGAAAAACCTAGTATAATCCCACAAGTGGAGTCTGAGGAGGGTGGTGCGTACGCAGCCTTACCCCTACTTTGTGAAGTTAGAGAGGTTATTTGCAGTAGACCCTTGGCTCAGGTTCTCTAAAACTAAAGTATTTTATAAAAATCTGAGACGTTCAGTTTTTTCCACTATCAAACAAATGGATGTCCATATTATACAAGAAACTAAGGAATATCCTTTCTTCCATTTCTTGGTGTCAATTCACTGACTTCGCAAAGCCCACAGATAAATCAGGTGATAGTGAAAACATCAAACTACGTGTGCATTAACTCAAAAGTAATAGTTGACACAGTGAATGGTAGTAGCACGTCGGAAATATGACATTAGATTATTCTCCGAAAATGAACAATATTCCAGCCATCAGAAGATTGAGAAAGTAATATAACTGTCGTTGTTACCTAATGCTTCACCGAAAGAAAAAATACTGCAAAATGCTACCTTTTAATGGCTATATTCATACTTATTGCATGTTACAAACTTTGATAGAACAATAGTAAGCATTCTGAGTACTGCAATCTTCACTAATACGACCATACATGCTGGATCAAGTTAAATCAAACAACAAACATTTTTTTACAACACAATCTATACTATCAATCAACCAACAACATATTCAGTAATGGATAAAATACCAATAGTTAATAGTCAAAAACACGCCTAAATTATCACTTTTTCTCGCAAGTTTCATACCTCAACTATTCATCATTCTCTTTACCTACCTCAACTATCACTCCTTTTGTATCAAAACACATCTCAATGCTAAGTTGGCCAAATATTTGTTCCCAATGTTCAACATTTGCATGTAGGCAACTCAGCATCAAGGTGTGTTTTAATACAACGGAAGTTGACGAAGGCTTACCAATGGAGATCAAGGAATAGAGAGAACATAAAAAAGGAACACTGGAAAAGAAACTGTACTGCCTTCATAGACTAAACAATACAGAAAATGAGAAAATATCTCAGTTCAATACAGTTGTAAACTAACTGCCTCTATTTATACTACTTCAACCGATCTAGGCTAACTAACCAGTAACTAACTCCATCTTGGCTTACTACTTACATTTAGTGAACTTACTAACATCTAATCGCACAACTATTCAGCAGGAGTGATAATTGAGGTATGAAACTCATTAAAAAAGTGATAGTTTAGGTAGGTAACACAGAACAATGGATAGTTGATGTATGAAAGTTGCAAAAAGGTGTCTTTTTTTACTACTAACTCAAATAACAAATGAAATTCCAAAACAAAAATCAAAGTGAAAGTCCTAGCAAAAGTTTCACTATAGAAGAACACGTATGACAACTAATTGTTTTGACAGTCTGATTAATAACAATTTACTTAGAAAACATCGCAATCATCATAAATTCGAAACTAAGCATTCTTAATCAGCTCAACTTAGCAAATTTAAACACAAAAAATAACACCAGCAATCGATTAATAAACGAAATCACAAGTTAATCACTACAATTACTGAAGTTGATTACAACATCTTGTGTTGATTAAAACTAACATGATTTAGCAAGTTTGAAGCAATTAGCAGCTTTATCAAACAAATCTGCAGCGTCATCGTATTTAGAACCAAAAATTCCCCAGCCGTTAAGCTTCTTCTCAGCTTTCTTCATGAATTCGTGGCCTCTAGCTACTTGATCCCCCATTTTTTTGTGATTTTTTTGCTTAGCAGAAGAGGATTTTTTTGTAAATGGAAAATGAAGAAGAATCAAAGTACAGGTGGGTGAGTTCGATATTTAAATGACGGGCCTTGACTTTTGTCAAGCCCGGTATACTTTTTAGATGGGCTTGGATTGGAAGTTTCGAACCGGATGTGTGAATTTTCAAGAAATTGTTCGATTTTCGGCGAGCGTGTGACACTTTTTTTTTATCGGTTCAAAAAAGAATATTATTTTATACTAATAAAAAATAATTTAACTTTAAAATTATCATTTTACCCTTAATAAATGATTCTCAGTCATATAAATATCTAAGAATGATTTTAATTCACAAATTTCAAAAGTTTTTCTTTGTTTATTAAACACTGTATCAAGTCAAAGGGTGTCACATAAAATGGGACGGAGGGAGCAGTTGTTATATCATACGGAAGAATTATATAGGGAAGCTAATGTATCCGTTGTATCAATGAAAGAACTATATTTTGGGGACGAGTGTATCAAGCGAGTATCAATTGTATCAGTTGAAAGTGTGTGAAACAGTTGTATCAACGCATATTGTATATATCAACGAGCGTATGTATTGTGTATTTGCTATAAGAATTCAAAAAATGTAGGTATGTTTTACAATTTATTGACACTGTAGCTATGTCGCTTTAAAATACAGTCTAATTATTTGTCACCTCGCGTAATTTTTCTTATTTAGGTTTGAAATTTTCGCACCCTTACATGGGTTGGACATAGTCTGGGCAAAAGTAAAATTTGAATTTTTGGAGCTTTGAATATTTGAAATTTTGAATATTTCATACCTTATAATTTTTTTTTCTGATTAATAGCACAAACTGAGATGCATCTAACATATATATTTTTCTTTCATTTGAAGAGTTGTGACCATGAGTCCTTAAGTAAGCATATTAATTAATGTTGAAATTGCATAGAGTTTGTATGGATAGATTATTTGTTGAGTAATATGAAATATTAATAGTATGATATATTTAGACATTGTTTTTACGTCGTTTGAATTGAGAATTTCCTAGCTGGTGATGATTTTTTTGCTTGAATGGATATTTTGAGATGGATGTGTGGACATACTAGGAGTGATAAGATTAGGAATGAGATTATTCGAGAGATGGTGCGAGTTGTTTCTATGGCGGACAAGATGAAAGAAGCGAGACTGAGATGGTTTGACCATGTGAAGAGGAGATGTGTCGATACCCCAATTAGGATGTGAGGGAGGTTGAATTTAGGAGTTACGAAGAGGGTAGGGGTAAATCGAAAAAAGTATTGGGGAGAATTGATTAGATAGGATTGTAGAGAAATATAGCAAAAGAAAAGTATAATCTAGAGACCTTCTACTAGCCCAAGATCATTAACTAAGATCGGAAGATTCAACTAAAGAAAAGGAACCTTTGTTACGAGAGAAGACTACTTGAATTAGATTCAATTTTTTGTTGATACAAATGTACAAGACTATCCCCTATTTATACTTATCTATAGATGGTTCTAGATACTAGATGATTTAGACTATTCTATGATTTTCTACAAATATCTTCAAGAAAATTTTAGTAACGTTGTCTTCCACTTTAAAATATCTAAATATTTCTATAAGATATTTATCCTAAATACAACACTAGACTATTCGAGAAACTAATATATAATATTTTAAAAAATCATCTTTATTTTTCACACTCCCCCTTAAAGTGATATTTTGGAAGCTACCCCAAGCTTGTCACAAAGGAACTTAAATGAAGCTTTGAATCTTTCTTTAGTGAAGATCTCAACAATTTTCTTCAAACTACTCTTAGTTCTTCAAATGATGAAGGTTTTCCATAATCAATTGACCCTGCAAAGAAACAAGAATATGTATTGATAAAATCTCCATTTTTATAGTAGACTGGCTTGGTAATATTTTTGCGTGAACCATGTGAATTATCTCCTTGGCGAGTTCCTAGACTCCCCCTTTTTCTTAGCTTTCTGATATGTGTACTATCTGGAGAAACATCTGAGTCGATAATGATTTGATCATCAATTTTTTTGTGAGCCTCGGTATCATAATAGAATCCACCACCAAAATTCTTTTCTTGATCTTCAATAGCTTGTTTATCAACTTCAGAGCTTTCAAAGATCACACCATCTTTCTCTCCATTTAAAATTGAAACTTCAATTTTAGCTTCTTCATCCATTTGGCCGTTTGCTTCTTTATATGCTTCAAGTATTTATTCTAAGCTAGTGAATGACAGAAGATTGTCTAGAGACTTTAATTTCTGCTACATCTTAGCATAAATAATTTCAGATATTGCTTCTTCAGAATCTACTTTTTTTATTTCTTTGATAGAAACTTCCATATCACCGACCACTATGAATATCTAAGTCTCTTGCTTCGTATTAATGATATCAGTGTCTTGTTTCTCCCCATGATCGACTGCATCATATTCTGAATCTTCAATCCAATCTCCTTCAAGATTGATGAAAATCATGGTATCTATTTCTCGAGCCTCAGCTAAGAAGCATTTTTCCCAATCTTTTTCTTCAATAGCTTTCTTAATTTGAGCCATATTGCTCTCCTTGGCACGACAATATCTTTTTGTATGTACTATATTATCATATCGATAGCATCTGAGAGGCTTCTTGCTATAATAATTAGTAGGGACTTCCTTCTTTTCAGGTGAGCTTAAACTACCTAAGGATTGATCATGCGACATATCTCTTATTTTTTTCTTGAAATTCCTCTTGTTGGCTATAAGAGCATTTTCTTCCCCTTCATTAATAAATACCCTAGCCAACTATTTGGATAGTAACTCTTGTGATGATAATAAATTCTCAAATTCCTCTAAGGATGGTTGTTGAGCCCAACCTTGAATTGACATCACAAATAGAATATATTAGGTTTCAAACCACAAATTAATTCTTCTCATTCATGCTTTAGAAATAGTCTCATCTGAATTCAATAAAGATATCTCAAAACATAAGTTCTTAATCTTCAAAAAATATTTGGCGATAGAAAAATTACCTTGAATGATGTTAGTCAATTCATTCTCCAGTATCTGTAGCGAAGCTTCATTTGTTTTATTGAACAATTGACCGAGAGTCTTCCATACTTCATGAGCTGATTTACACCTTATAATATGATCAAATAAACTGGAGGAGATTGTCCTCTTCAGAATAAACTCTGCCTTCGCATTAACCTGTTTCCACTTCTTGTATGCATAACTTCGGTCCGTCATCAAGAGGACTTGTGTCACTTCCATTCACAACTTCCCACAAATCCTCACCCATAAGGTATGATTCAATACATGTCTTTCATACCTTGTAATTGAAACGACTGCTGAAGTCCATCTACACAAACTAGTTGAATCAACCACCAACCCGATTTTGAAGTAAACCCACAAGACAATATATGACTATGGCTCTGATATCATGTAGAGAAATATAACAGAAGAAAAGTATAATTCAGAGACCTTTTGCTAGCCCAAGATCGTTAACTAAGATCAAAAGATTCAACTAAATAAGAGGAAACTTTGTTACGAGAGAAGATTACTTGAATTGGATTCAATTTTTGGTTGATACAAATATACAAGACCATCCCCTATTTATATTTATCTATAGTAACTTTGTCTTCTACTTTAAAATATCTAGATATTTCTATAAGATATTCATCCTAAATACCACACTAGATTATTCTAGAAACTACATCCTAAATACCACACTAGATTATTCTAGAAACAAATATATAATATTTCAAAAAATCATCTTTATTTTTCACAAGGATATGATGCAACTTCATATCATCGAGTACATGACTTTTAGATAGAAATAAGTGAAGGTCGTGCACTAGAGTAGAAAGTTAGTAGCGGTAGAATGTCGTAAAATTTTGATGGTGAAAGTTAAGCTACAAAGCTAATTCGTTATTATTGAGCAAGCTTAAAGAAGTAAAATTAAATCTTATAAAAATTTGGAGTTTTTGTTGTTTAGTCTATGAAATTCGTCTACAATATTTGAAGTCGTTTGCTGGAAATTTGAAACAAGAATTGCAATGAAAAATCATAGAAGAGTTTCGTTATATAGTTAACCATGTATTATACACTTATACAAGATAAATAAATATGTTTTTAGACACTTTTATACAAGGTAAATACATATTTATACCATAAAGATACTTAATTGATGTAAGTGTATAAATGTTATATCATAATTCACTAGGTGTATAAACATTGTTGGAAGCTTCTCAATGCAAATTTTATATGATAATGTATTTACTAATTCAATTATTTTTAATCTCTTAATTAAAATATTTTATTATTATATTTATTAATTTTGTTATCCTAAAATTATCAAGTGACTTTTCAATAGCTTGTCACTTGACTTAACCACATTGCAAATAACTCTCATTTATTATATACATAAAAAAAATCAAAATGAAAAAAAGTCAAATAAAATAAAGTAACTTGAAATAACATGTTATTTATATAAGTTGAATATAGCATAAAATCGTATCGATATATCATGACAAGTATATCACGTTTCTAATACAAGTAAGAGTCAAAGATTTTGGCTTGACCCAATTAAAAAAAGAAAGAAAAAAAACAAGAAAAGCAAATAAATCAGCAACTAAAAAAAAATATTTTGTTTTAATATATTTATTTTATTTTTTAGATTTTTTTTAGAAATGGCTCTTTCTGTAGAGTTTTTTAATCTCAATTTTTCACGTGAACGATTTTAAATCATAAAATTAAAATAAAGGGATTATTTATTTTAAAATTCATTAAAGAGAAAGTCTTTAGTTTTTTACGTCATACGAGACACGTCCACTTCTTTCCCAACAAGCCAAAGATAATGAATAAATAAATAAAATATTATATATTTAAAAAATCCTCCAAGAATATTTAGTGATATTTAATAATTAAAAAAAAGAATATTTAGTGATCCTTGAAATGGTCATGTGATTGTTGAGTTGTCTAACAAAAGATAAATAAAAAAATGTAGTTTTTTAAGTCACTTACCAATAAAAAAATAATTTATTCAGATTTTTTAATAGAAAAATAAAGATCTCTTGTAAATATGGAGTTTTTTTTTAATCAAAGTAAGTCATTATGTAAATTAATTTATAAAAAATAATATATTTTTTAAAATTTTTACAAAACTAATATAAATATATTTTTTAGTAACATTTTAGGTTACATTTTATTTAATGGTGTTAACTTAAAAAATGTTACTGTGAGTAATGTTTTTAGCATAATATGTTATTCACAGTAACATTTTATAATATGTATTTATGAGACACGTTTTACACCTAAAATGTTATTTACAGTAACATTTCTTAAGAATTCAATCACGAATTATGCAAATTTAGTTATAAAATATTAATGATGCTAACACTTTAGCTTAAAAAAAAAATTGACAGTCGTTTTAACTTAAAAATGTTACTGATAGTGATGTTTGACAAATCCACAAACTAGTCCCTATAGCCGTAATCTGTTCCGATCTTTCTATATTGAGAAAAACATACAAAACATTGTAATCAGACTAATTTTTTTTAGCTACCATAGTTCTAATTTGATGGAAGGATATTATTTTTTCCTTGTCTTTGCAAACTCAACATTAATGTTAAACTGTGATTTATCACCAAATTCATTCCCTTTTTGCTGATTATCAGTTTCCTTCGATGTCGAGTTCTCATTTAATAAGCTACAATTTTTTCAATCAACTTAGCCATTTTAAAGTTAAAATGTTACTGTTAAAATTTCTTTTAAGTTAAAACGTATTATAGCTAAATTTACAGAATTCGATTCTATATTTACAAGATTCAATGGTCCGTGACTGAATTCTTAAGAAACGTTACTGTGAGTAAAATTTTAGGTGCAAATCGTTCTCAAAAACACATATTATAAAATGTTATTGTGAGTAACATATTATGCTAAAAACGTTACTGACAGTAACGTTTCTGAAGTTAATACTATTAAATAAAATGTAACATAAAACGTTATTCAGAAATACGTTTATACTAATTTTGTAAAAATTTTAAAAAAACATATTATTTTGATGAATTGATTTAAATAATGACTTACTTTGGTAAAAAATTTCATAAATACGATATAAAATTTTGACAAAATTATAAATACCTATAACATCAAATATCAATCCTCCCAAAAAATTCACCATTTTTTTATTTTTTTAAAATGGTGTTTGGTATCTGTATTAGAATGCGACTGTTTCGAATTCGTGCCACGTAAGACCTTACTGGATAAAAGAATTTACTATCAAGGATTTTTTCATACTCAAGACTCCAACTCGAAACCTTCGATTAAAGAAAGAGCAATGTCATCTACCACATTACATCGTTTGATGGTTATATATTATTAAGGGAAACTTACATAGATATACTATATTAAGAAAATATTTACCATTTATAGCAATAATAATTTATTTTCATTGAACACTTCTAATACATTTATAATACAAATTTAATTCATATTACAGATAACTATTTATTTTCA
>JBCEWC010004717.1:0-26587 GCA_038996855.1 Solanum aculeatissimum
GTTGTTAACCCTTGAGGGGTATTTGTGGTCTCTTAAGATAACGGCAGGGGTATTTTTGGTCCAAAAATCTAACGGAGAGTATAAGTGGTCTATTTTGCATAGTTCAGGGGTAATTTTGACCCTTTTCCGAATTTACAATAATATTTTTAAATTTTAGTTTTTGGAATAAAATTTATCTTTAGCCACAAAATTTTAATTTGTATGTCTAAATACAATTTTAAGTTTTAAAAAACACAATTTCAAAACTTAAATTTTCAAGTTTTAACTTCAGAATCTATGACTAAACAAGGTTTAATCATTTGTTTCTTTTTATTACTCTCTCACTCAATTTAGAGCGTGTTTGAATTGACTTATTTTAAATAATTCAAGTCAAAATAATTTTAAACATTTTTATAGCATTCGAAGAAAATTTAAGAAGTCATAAAATGTAATTTTTTCAAAAAAAGAAAAACATAAGTTATAATTTATAAATTCATCCAAATAGGCTTTTATATAGCATCAATTTACCATGTCTCAAACGGAATCTCATTCCTTTATAATTACTAATTTTGGACACATGCAACATACGTGTATATAAGATCATGAATGTACAATTTTGTACGATATCAACGTAAATTGTTGTATGGTGAGTAATAATCTAAACGTTTAATTATTATTAGGACCAATTTTTTAAAATTATTATACATTGCTAAGCCTAAAATTTTTATTGGTTAACCAGTTAAATTATTAAGAATGAAATTATTAGTAACATAATAATTAATCCAAAAACTTGTTAATTCTTTATATGTGAATGTAAAGAAAATAAACTTATGAAACTAATCAAAACGAAGTAATTGAAATTTTGTGTGTGAGAAAATAAATTATTTACTTTTCAATCAGTGAACAACAAATATTATTGATAACAACAATAATTTAAACGGTTTCAATAAAAGGACAAATATAATAACATGCAGTTCATGTATTTTCAGATGACGACAACAACGAGAAATAGGAAAAAGTTATATAACCAGTGGATTATTTTCGTGATTCTCATTTCAGTCGTTACAAAACTGAAACCAGCAATAAAAATAAAAACATATCCAGTGAAATTCCACAAGTAAGGTTTGGGCGTTACAAATATTATTGATAACAACAATAGCTTGAACGGTTTCAATAAAAGAACAAATATAATAATGTGGTTCATGTATTTCCAGATGACGACAACAATGAGAAATAGGAAAAAGTTATATAACCAGTAAATTATTTTCGCGATTCTCATTTAAGCCTGTTCCTCTTTATTTTTGGAATTCTCATTTCAGACGTCGCAAAATTGAAATTATGGACACTAAATGTAACTAGGTGAATTTTTGAATATCTCAAAATTTGATTACTTTGTGTTGAAATACATATATTATTAATCATGAATTATATACTATTCTCTTCGTTCCTTTTTACTTGTCACAAATTTCTTTTTTGAAGATAAAACAATTTTTTATTAACATTTTAAGATATTTTCCTAATCACATTCGTATGGAAAAAAAATTACAATTTATACTTACTTTTTATGTAGTTTTTGAATATCTAAATTTTCATCTTATATAGTATTTGTTGAGTATCATTCTTTTATAATAATTAATGATCTAATATTTAATTATTATTATGATCAATATTGATTTTTCATGATACATTGCTAAGCCTAAGATTTGTTGCTTGGTTCAACCAGTTAAATTATTAAGAATGAGATCATTAGCAAAGTAATTAATCTAAAACTTTTTGATCCTTGATATGTGAATGTAAAGAAAATAAACTTATGAAAATAATCAAATTGAAGTAACTGAAAAATTGTGTGAAAGAGAAATAAATTATTACACTTTTCAACGCTACACGGCAAAGTTTGAACGGTTTCAACAAAGGACAAGTATAATAACGTGCTATTCATTTATTTTCAGATGAGGACAATAGAGAGAAATAGGGAAAAGTTATATAACTAGTGAATTATTTTTGCAATTCTCATTTCAGCCGTTACAAAACTAAGACCAACTTATATAATTTAGCTTTTGAAAGTTAGTCAAGTGACTCTTACAAAGCACAATGTGACGACTAAAAAAAGTTGATATTTATTATAGAATAATTATTTATGCAATTCTTAAGTTCAACTTGAACAATAAGGTTTTCAACCTCACAAATTCATTGTAATATTTAATGATTCTCATCCAACTTCATTGACCGCTAGATCATATCCTTTTAACGTTTTTCTCAGTCTCTTTTTCTCACTCACCTGTAAACTGTTGCTCAAAAACTAGACAGACAAAACAATGCAGTAGAAGTAGCATAAGCTGTATCAGTTCACCTAATATTTACACACAACAAACTGAGTTTTTTTTTCCTTTTGTTTCCCACCCGGTGTCCGGTACCCACATTAGAGCCCGACTATATCCGGATTTGTGCCGCGTAAGGCCTAATTTGGGGGAACTCGAGACCTCTGGTTAAGGGAGGAGCAGCCTCATCTACTGCACCACATCCATTGGCGGTAACAAACTAAAAGTTGGATATCTAAGTTACTGATTATTGAAGACAATGTACATTCACTTAATAACAGATCAAACCAGAATCCTACAAACTGAAGAAATGATCAACCATTTCTTTGAAAATTAGTTATGCCTTTCTAGCTCATCCTTTACTCTTTGCCTTTTTGGTAAAAATCAGCTCAAGATTTTCTCTGCATCATTCAGCAACTGCTATGCCCACCATGGCTTCTCCATGAAATCTTTCGAAATTACATATTGGAATCTTGAAGAGTAAGATAGCCAATCAATTATGTGAGATGCCTTTTTGTTGGTTCTTCTGTCGATACATTTCTGTATGGAATCACGAAGCTTCTTTTCAACATTTTCCATGACACAATTAAGAAGATCATCAGATGGAATGTTCGCCTCCTTTGCGTATCTTTCAAGAATCTTTGGCAATAATACACTTTTCGACTTTTTTACAATGATATTAGCCTGTAGGAACTCTTTCTTGGCTGCTTCCAATTCCTCTACAATATTTGAGGCTGTATACACTTTTAACTAGACAAGAAGAAACCGAAGAAAGTGTTAGACGTTTAGCTTTCTGACTAGAAACAGCGGCTCCTTTCTCCAACAAGGAAACACACGAAAGCTACAAAGTAGATATGTACGTTGGAATGATGTAGCACGCAGAGTAGAAGTGGAGGAGCTAATGTAAAGCCTAATATTCACTTGTTAGAGAAAAGGAAAAAGAAATGCATTCATTCTTGAGCTAGGAACAGCACTCGATAATTGGGGTAGTTGTATATGACAGGAGATATACAAGGAAATACTATTTGCTTTAGATACAATGTGTATTGATCAGTTTCCCTGTGTCCGTTTTGCTTCACATCTTCAAAAAGTCCTCAGGAAGACTGATATTGTTGCTTTATTACTAATATAAGGAGAAAATTTAACTACTTATCCCTTGTTTCTATACAAGAAAAAGAAATACAAAACCAATAGAAAAAAGAAACAGAACTACTCACCATGGGATCGGAAACAGCGCCAGTGCAAAGAGCAAAGCAAACAAGGGGCTGGAACTCTTGAAGGGCAAATTTAGAACTGATGAATTGCCTTTCTTCTCCTGATCTTTTCCGTAACGCAGTTGACAGAATGATCTCCAACCACTGTAGTTCGAACAAAAATATACTTTATCAACTGAAAGTGTGTCATCTACAAACATGACTTGCAAATAATAACAGATCAATTAAATTCTTGATAAGAAAGAGAAATCACCAACTGTTGTTGAAGTGATTATCGATGAATTTACTATAGTTTGTAGCTAGTACATATATTTGATAGGAGTTCAGCCAGTTTCTTGTTATCTTTAGGATTTTCAACCAGCCAGTTTCTTGATGAAGCGCATATTAGAATATATTAATGTGCCAGACTACTGTAACATTGCGGAACAATTGCTCTTATAGCATGAAAATGAGAAGGAAAACATAGCAACTTATGAGATGGTCAGTGCAAGAAAGTAGCTCAGAGAATTATTCTGCGCACAGCAAAAAGAGGAAGGGATCCAAAGTCATCTAATTCTGTTATCCCTGCTATTTCCTCAACTGCAACTTTTTAGTCACTCTAGATCAGAATAGTGAATACCCGTCCTATCCGAGGTGTACGCAAGCCAAAAATTGATTGTTCAATGGCATTTGGACTTATGACCTGGCCACCAACATTGTAAGCAGCCTGCACTATACAATGAAGCAAATGGTGATTCAAATACTCAAAAGTACATGCATGAACAAAAATGAACTTTAGTAAATGTAAATACTTGTACATCAAGCTTGCAAATCATAATAAACAAAGAGAATAGAAGGAAAATGACACAAAGTAACTTAGACTACCTTGTGAAACAATGCCAATCTTCTAAGAGAGTTCTGTGGTATCCCATATGCTAGATATGCCTAGATAAGACAAGAAGAAAGAGATGTAAAGATAACTCAATAAACAAATCGAAAAGGAGAAATGATACAAGTAAGAGCCATCTTTACATGCATAACTAAAGAATTGTACAAGTTGATCCAAAATGCCATTTTGTTATTGGTTTCCATCTCACTGAGATTCACTCTTTCCAATTGCTCCACCAAAACTCTGAAAGTTCAAAAAACCAAACTATGTGTCAGACCAAAGATTCTCATGCAATCTGATTTGTACTTATAGCCATCCTTTTTATACAGATATAAAACTGCATATGTAGCATGAATTGCACAAAAGAAACTAGAAAAAAATGATATCAAAAGCTTGAGACTATTAACAGATTATGAATCTTCCATCTGTATTGTTTCTATTGAGTTTGAGTTGATGCACCAAGGTCTTTCTAACTAGTATCTTGCATCTATATATTAGAAAAGTATGAACAAGCACTGGAAGAGAACCTAACCTCTGGTCACGATATAGCAATTAGACTAAGTACTCCTTTTAAATCTGGCCATATCTACAACTGTAATATCTTAAGAGCTTATCCAGTAGGATCAAGACTCCTATATATCTAAAAGAGATGGTACTTGACAAAATGATCCAGATTAAACATACTACTATTGGTTAGTGAGAAAATGCAGTGTTTTTTTCGATCTTTTCCTGGTATTCGCTGATAAATGTGTCAGGAAAAGATATTAGCCAGCATTTAAGAAATCCAATAATCCAAACACAGAATCTGTCCATAATTATGATTACAGCTTTTGATTAGTTCTTGTTTCCTTAATTCTTTTAGGAGGGAATAACTTCATTAGTATAACATTGGTTAGCTTTCCTGAGAGTGCTCATTCTATCTTCTACATAGGTTGGTCTACAAATGCAATGGCTGCTAGTGACTTGATTTATAGTTATTCACACTTCTACATGAAAAAAGGAGCACCACATGTAAACAATGCATGGCAAAAATTAACTTAACGTCCCATTTTACAGGCTACAATTTTGGAGCATAACATAATTCTGACCCAGTGGTGGCTCCAGGACAAATAAAATCATTACCATGGGAGAAGCAACCAAAATGTAATTCAAGAAAGACTACACATACAAGTGGCAGTAGAACTTAAGACTACCTAAACTTATGCAACGTAAGCTGCTTTTATTTTATCAAAGAAATAATGTACCTGTAGTTGCTGATGGCATAAGATGCGCGAGAGATGTTATTCTTGTCTGTCGCTATCCAAGATATTTCAATTGTTGATTTGCAAAACCAATCTCTCTCCTCTTTTTTATCATGCTGTGGAATTATGACATTAGTAGATGACCTTGATGACAAAGGTGACCTCTTTTGTTCAGTACTTGTTGATTCAGTAATACGGAGCCAACAGTATACTGCAGCCATGCACCTTACCATTTCCTCAGACAACTTACTGGGACACTGGTAGAGATGATCTTTAAGAGTTCGCGCGAGAGGAGATTTTTCCATTGATGTTACCTGCCCTTGCTCCTGCAATAATTTATAGAAAAATAACATGAGTTGACAAAAATCTGAAAAAATACATGCCGCATCAGCTAAAAATGAATCATGTTTCCTCTTAAACCCGATTTGATTCATAACCCAAATGACTAGCCTACTAATTTAGTACAACGCCAAATGGATACTTTGTTTTGTGTAGGGTGATTTAGGTACTGATATCCTACATCAGCTGCTCTATATGCCAAAAGTTGCTATGGAAGAAAATAGTTATTTGAAACTAGCCTAGTTCAAACTTCATCAAACCATCGTAACCTCATTCTTCACATGCTTGTTATAGACCAATCAGGAGAGCCCAACCTAAAAGACTAGTCTCGTAGGTGGGAAAGCCCATTTAGCCTATAAACCCATTAGCATTTATCTTTTTCTCCGATGAAGAACGATTGACACATAACAATGCCAAACCCAAAGCATTCAAAGAGGCAATAGGAGTTGATGTCAAAATGGGTGAACATATAAATGTACCATCAGCAGACAAAAATAATAAGCAAATATGAACTCATTCTCACAAACTACGATTCTATTAATGTCAAAATGTTGCTTATTGAGCAATAACAGAAAAAAGTATTATCTTAGTAAGTAACAGCCACAATTAAAGTTATAATTGAAGTTGTGAATACACACTGCAATTACAGACAGGGCCTGATACTTTGAACAAAAGAAAGACACAACAACAGAAGATAATGGTTGTAAAATATCAGAAGCAAAGAAACAAAAGTTAAAAGAAGTTAGTCCTTTTTAAGTTTCAGTTTCTTAGTAGAAGAAAACAAAACTCTTAGGATTCATGTTTTTGCCATTTAGGTTCTCACCTATGTTGCCCGGACTCTTCAAAAATGTCAACAAGTGCGTGCTGGATTCTCACAAAGTAGTGTATTTTTGGAGAATCCAACACTGGTGCAGTATCAGAATTGAATAGTCTGTGCAACTTAGGTCCTCACTGGACCAGGAATTAAGCCAGACAATAGCCATGGTCTTAAGGGGTGGACATTTCAACAGAACTTTTCATACTCTTAGGATTCAAGAGTTCTGAAATGTAAGGAGAAGACAAATAGCGGCAATAAATAGGTTTAAAAAACATTTATTTCTTAAATCTCTAGGAGTATCATTTCAGCATTTCGAAGTCTGTCAGAGGAAAATGCTATTATTTGGAGTAAGACATACTCTTCTTGGAAAGGATTCTTGTTTGAGTGGGTAAAAGTCCCACATTGGTCGGACAATGGACTGGTGTTCTGCTTATTTGGACTTGGGCAATTTTTCCTTCATGAGCTAGCTTTAAGTGCCATATCTTTATGGTATCAGCACCAGGTCCATCCCCGTTGGGGCTCCCGGTCCACGCTCCAGTTGGAACTGGGCGTGAAGGAGTGGTGTTAGACAGTTAGAGTCGGTAAAAGTCCCACATTGGTTGAGGAATGGACTGGTGGTCCGCTTATATGGACTTGGGCAATCATCCCTTCATGAGTTAGCTTTTGGGGTTGAGTTAGGCCTAGGTGCAATATCTTTACAATTCTAAAAGGAATAATCCAATATGCAGAGCAAGAAATATAAAGCTTACCTTAGCATGCTCTGAACAACTTCTCTGAATGTGTGCATTAGCTTTACTATTATAAAGTGAAGCATGTCTTGATTTCGACTGCAACAAGTTTCTTTTTCCCAAGTCATTTATGGCAGCAAGAGCTTGGAATGTCCGCAAAGGGAACTTTTTGGACGAGCAAAAGGTACTTGATATTATACTTGGGTGTTTTCTTGACTCAACTTTATTATGTGCTGGAGAAGTCATGCCTGAACTTTGCTCAGAAGAAGGTCGGCTAACGCATTCTTCAAAAACGCTTCTGTACAAAGAAAGGACCTGCTGCTCGCGGTTTGCTACTTCTTGTTCAAGTAATTCAATCTCAGCTATCAACTCTTTTGTCTGAATGAGAAGAAAACCAATATTAACCTTAACTATTTCAGCAGAGTCAAGGATGGGAGTTGAAAATGAGTGGAGAATGAGCAATATTTATGTTGTCCACCTTATAGACAATTTGACACCGAAAGAGTGGAACCTCATCAGTTTCAATTACCTAAATATTCTTTTAACCGGGAATGTACTCCAATCAATTATGTTATCAAGTGCTATTGATTTTTTCACTTGACATGGAAAACAACTTCAGAAAAAAGAGACCATAAGAAATGACCATAGCGAATTCTCAAGTTAAAGCAAGAATAAGAGGTTTTAGACAAAGTATATATACGAAATTTATCCAAGAATTTTATGGGAAAATTCAAAGTCAAGGCCAACACAGCAGATTTCAGGAGTAAAATCCATTACCTTGTGCTCCATTTCTTATATGTTACAAGCAACTCAAAGGTCTCTAAAGAGATAGAGTACAAACGGTTAGTTGTCAAAGGTCAAGTACCTGAGCAGCAAAATGCCTATGTCCAGGAGACAACGTGCTAGAAGCTCTTCCCATTGCCCTCTCAAGCACCATACGCATTGATTTTTCTTGTTGCAAACGCATTTGTAACTGTTCAATCTGTGCATATTCATTAAGTAAAAGATAATTTGTCATTTCCATTTATAATATTTTCCGAAATGGAAAACAAAATTCATTTTAGACTAAAATTCAAGTTTGGGGTTTTATTAAGATCTTTCTTACATCAAGGAGTTGGTAAAGCATTCAAAGATGGATACTGGAAAACATGATAATGGAATTGACTGCATAACGTTATGTATAATAGACATTGAGTGATTCATTTACATCTTTTTCCAAGGAGGCTCTGTGTTCTGGAACTTCCTCTTTGCTATTAGTTTTGGAGAACTCGTGTAACGGACTTGCTTTACAACTCCTCGTCGAAGGTGGCAATATCTGCATATTCAAGCATGTATCAGCTCATGTCATTTACTTATTCATCATTTCTCAAAATATACAAATGCGACATAAGAAACAGCCAGCCTTGTTGAAGATGTAAATCCAAATTAAAAGATCATTATATTTCGGAGTTGATTTCTCAAATGGTTACTCGACTAATAGTTATTATCTTAGAAAGTCACTTTCTTTGTTGAAAATTTTTTGGAATCAAGAAGAAGGATGACTTTCTAAGATAATAAGTATAACTAAGTGATCATATGAGAAATCAACACACAAATTTCAACATACGAAGGAAGAAAAATATAGAGCTCTTACAGGTGGTTCATTCAATTCTGTTTTTACGGATTGTCTGTCTCCGCCATTTGATAGAGCAGTGATTTTGTCGGAAGCACTGAGACAAAAGCATAACCAACTTAGAAGGACAACTACACAACTCAATTGTAGCTCATGCACATTGATTAAAGAATGAACAACACAATATTCCCTAGGAATGCTTATAATAGTCGAACTAATTTACCCTAAATTCGAGCAAATGTAGTTTAAACTAAACAAGCAAACCTCTATAGCCATTTTTTATCTTGTAAAGGTTCAGAAAAGTTGCTAAAGTGAAGTGGTGATAATTACAAAATTGTGTTTATTTCAGAAGATTTGCTGATAAACTAATCTAACAATCTTTCCTTTTTTTCACATACCAGAAATCATGCTCCTCTTGTTAATACAAAACTATGAGGCCAAGTCAACATATCAAATGCGTTTACACTCAAGTTAAAGTTTGTTATCTAATCGAACCATACTGATCACTGAGAAAATCAACAAGTTGAGGAAGGTGGAAAAGTTCTGCTCTGATTCGGAATCCAAGAACCGAAGAAAATTCAGAAGATCTTACTAATTTCAAGTTGATGTACTTGAAAAACGCATGGTAAGAGAACGATGTAGAATTGTTGAATATGTCATTGTAGGTGTAGTCTCTTACAAGTTGGAATAGTTGGAATCACAAAGAAACAAAAAAGATTTTAGTCTTTTGGACAAGAAAAGACAACATTGTATTTAAGGTAGCAATGTTCCACAGAATTTTCACATCTCCTTAGCTATTGCTATATCTAAACCAATGGCGGAGACAAGAATTTTCAGCAAGGGCGGTTCAACATTCACTATATATACATAAAGCAAAATTTGAGCTTGTATATACAATGTAACTTCCCGGAGAAGGGAGTTCAAGTGAACGCCCTCCACCCCTCTAGCTCTGCCAATGACGAAGCCTTGAATTTCACTAACACTCTGTTTGAATGGATGATTGTTAAGTATTATCTCATAATGTATTGTAATTTTAACAAAAGGAGGTTCAGAATATGAAAAAACAAACACACAACGAAGCCAAAGAGGATTCAACATCCACTATATATCCATCAAAAATAACTTTAACTATGTATAAACAATGTAATTTTCCGCAACCGGAACCCCCTTGCCTACCTGGCTCAGCCTCTGAGCTTTTCCCATGATCCAAACCATAAGTAACTATCTAAGAAGCTAAGGATCATGCTAAACCAGACAAACACACATGGGAAGAAACAAAAAGGGCTTTCAACACATTTGGCTGCTTGGCCAAAATTATTTACTTCCCCAAAGCCAATATACATAAATTATACACTACTTAAACATAACTACACACATATATACATATTATACATCTGCCATCTATACTGTGCAAAGATCTTAAAAATCGAACCTTTTACATCGCCTGTGCTGAGAATAACCATATGCACATTTCCAAGAACTACCATTTTGTTTCTTCCCAATTCTTCTCTGATTTTCATCTTTTACTAAACCATTCATTGTTTCTTTCACTAAAAAAAGACTCTAATATTACACTATAAGCTCATAACATGTAAAAAAAATACATAGTTAACAGAAGAAAAATTCTTTTATGACAAATGGGCTACAAGAAGAATAAATGAAGTAATGAAGGGAAGATGAATGACTTCTTTTATGGGGTTTTCAAATAAATTAATTAGACCATACAAAATTATCAATGTTGAAGAAATTGAATGCATAGACAATGTAAACAAGAAGTTGAAAAACATACACACACTAAAGATATAGTAGTAGCAATTACCAGAAAAGGATGGGACCAGTTAGCTGCAGGGAATTGAATTGCTCAACTTTAGTGTAGTTGAGAACATTAAATGAGATTGTATTTAATTTCACCTGTCACTCTTTACATTTATCTTTTGGATTTTGGTCAGAACTTTTTATTGAAAAATATAATTGGTCAAAATTTTAACCAAAAAAAAGGAGGGGGAGGGGCTGTTTTTTTTTTTTTTAACTGTGTAACTGTGCATGAATTTTGAGCATTGGATGCTGACATTGGTCCCTGTGTTAAATATTCTCAGATCCCGCCAAGATGTAAAAATTTTTTTAAAAAAAGTAAAAAGTTCACGAAAAAAAGTAGCTCATATTTTATTTACATAAAAAATAACCTCAAATCAGCGGAACTATACATGACTATACAATATATTTATAGATACAATGTATATTACTTATACATGAGTTATACACTAAATATACATTATGATACACAAATATACACTGACTATACATGTCTATACAACGAGGGTTGAATGTCCAAAATTATAACAAATAACCAAAGGTCAGCCGGATGACTACTTTTCATAAATTAAAAAAAAGTGGATTATTTTTTGTGTAAATAATTTATCCCTTTATTTATTTTAACTTAATTTGTGAGCAGCACACACATATTAAGAAAAATATTTAAAGATAAAATTTAAATTATATTTTTTGTTAACTAGAAATATTGTTGGACTAATATATCCCCTATTAATAAGTAAATTTTGATTTATATACCTGTCTCTTAATTCTAGAATAATTAATTTTAAGGGTAAAGTTGAAAAAAAATAATTAATTTTCTATTAATTATTTAAATTAACAAATATTTTAAAATAAACATTTTTAATATATATGATAATTAAAATCAAAATCTATTAAATTCAACTGAATCTTGTATGGGGTCTACTAACTCCATCAAGTGCAGTGATGACATTTTAGTACTAACTCCACCAAATCATGCATTAAATCAGCCATGAGTGATCTACAAATTGGAAGAGATCGAACTTTCAATACAATAATAATTATTGATATCGTAAATTTATTATTTTATTTTTATTAATTAATAAGAGTTTCATATTTATTTATTTATAGAAAAATGGTAAAAAATGTCTTGACACTATATCAATCATATTTTGGTTAGTTATTGCGTTGACTTTGCTTTTTCATTTCACATTTGATTTTTGATATCTATTTTGGAGCTTTGACTAATATGAATTTGTTTTATGTAGGTAATTTTCGTTAGTTAGTCCTTTATGAAATAGTTATATGGTAAATGCTCTTTTTTTTAAAAAAAATAATTTATGAACTTCTTTTTATTACGACTTAAAAAATTTTGGGGATCAAATTGAAAACCACAAGAGTGATATATGAATTAACATTAGATTCGAGTCTAATATTATTCAAAGAGATCATTTTCTAAGGATTATATTTAAATAGCTTTTTAAAATACTGAGACATAATCTAAATAATGATCTAAAAATGGGATATTTGCATATGATAAGACTCATTAAAGGGGGAGAACTCGAATTGAGTTTTTTGTTTCCTTCTTCGTTAAAGTTCGAACACAAAAATTTTGATTAACGATAAAAATATGAAATTATTAGATTGACTCTATTTTTTTCTTTTTTGATAATTTATTATTTCACTCCTATTATTATGTATTATTCTTTTCTCAATAATTAGATAATTTGTAACAATTAGAATGTGGGATTGAAATAAAACAACGTTTAACAATAGTAGATTTTGAACAATAATAAACAACAACAACAACAAAAAAATAGAATTTGATCAATTGACCTACATAAAAGAAATTGCTATAAAATAAAATAAAAATACAAAGCTACTTGAAAATAATTTCTTTCTCTAAGCAAAACTCTTCTAGCGGCTACAGTGATTTTTTTTTTTTGGAAGAGAAAGTATTTTTTAAGTAAAATATAATAACTATAATAAGATTCAGACAAAATAGAAAATTCAGAATAAATTATAACATAAGAATGATATAATAAATTTATTATTTCTTAATTAATCTGTCATGTCTAACACGAAGAGAGAGAATAAAGGTAGAACTTAAACACTTTGCTATTGAAAACTTTGATCCAATAATTTTGCTTTTAAAATAGTATATTAAAAATCTCAATTTCAATCCAATGAAAAGTTTATGATTCAGCTAACATTATAGATAGACAACGCTGATAAAAATAAAGTGCTAGCAACAATTATCATATCAAATTAGTCCAGTATAATTCATATTTCTTAAGTTTGATTATGATATTTTGCAGTATAATAAATCAGTAATCATAATTTATTTGATTTTGATCTATATATCTTCAATATAATATTGAATTATCACTTCAAAATTTTAAGAAACATCTTAATTATATTGTACTAACATCTCATACATGTTAAAATAATATATTTAAAAAGATATACAAATACCATCATACCAAAATATCGATATCAAAATGTTTGATTTTGGTATGATAATGTTGGACTCAAAAATATTCATTAATGAGCTTCAAATATGAAAAACAAACACAGAAACTAACCTGTAGATAACTTTAATCATATATAAATAACGTAATTCTTCGACGAAGAAATTTCACGTAAACCACTTTGCTCCAAACATCCTTTGCCTCTATGTTATAATATTCAATATCTAGTCCTAAAAGTAAATACAAATTACAATATTTGTTGTTGTAATGTACCACAAATTACAGTTGGAAAAAATTGACAATATTGAATAAAAAATGTATTCAGGCTGAGACGCAAATATCTCGTTCTCTTTAAGGAGATTCAAACTCATTGCAGCATAATCTTCATCGACCTAACAATACATCTCTTTAACTTGTCTCCTACGGAATACACCGATCCAATAATGTTATATGACTCAATCAATTCTTGATTAGTTGAAGAGTCCAAAACTCTACACCTTCTTTAATATGCATTTTCTCTCTTTTGTATAGTGAACATAATTGAAGATTTAGAATATTTTCTTTGTCTCAACTCTTTCTTTCAATATTGTACACTTCACTACACATCACAATATTTTTCACGCTTCTCATTTTTCTTGCGTACATATTCTTCACAAAGAAAAAAACATATCTATTTATAAGTAATGAATTCTTCCTTATCTTGAATAAAAATAAAATGAATAATAATGTAGAGTGGAAAAATTATGCTTTGGAGGTTACATGAGCTACAAGACATTATTTGGTAGAACATGATTTCATGGTTAATAAGTTATAAGATGCTAATGATCATATGCATTACAAGAAACTAATGAACCATAATTTATACTCACTAACAATATCCATTTCTCGCTAAAAACTCATTCTAATTCAGAATGAAATAAATAACAAATATTTAAGAATTAAAATATGTAATAAAATTATTTTTGGAGAAATTTTATATATATACAAAAAAATTAATTATTTTACAACAAATATAAACCATATTTTATTTATATTAAAAATAGTCCAAAATCAATGAAACTATACGTGACTATGCAATATAATTTGTCAAAAGTTATAGGAAGTATACACTATTATACAATGCATATTACTTATACATGAGTTATATACTAAATATATATTATAATACATAAATATACACTAACTATACAACAAAATTATTTTTTTATAATTATTTAAAGTGAAGCGTCTCAATCCTTCCCTGTCGGGTATTTAGGTAGAACGTGGAATTTCCTGGATGTTTCTTCTAGTCTAGAAATTATAAAGACAATTCAGCTAAGTTTTTCTCTGTAGAGCCGAAAAGTTTCTAGTATAATCTTACTGACGAAGCAAAAAACGAAAATGCGTAAATAGTAACATCTTCATATCCTCTATAAATGACATATGTCCATAACTATTTCTCTGCTTAAATTCATTTTCACAAACAGATTGTAACCATAAAATATTCAAACATCTCAGACAATCTACACAATTCCTTTTTTTCCAGATCAATCATGACAGGCACAGGAGAGGAAAATCAACCCAAAGTTCAAGAATCACATGCCCAGGTACCCTCTGTTTCTTCTTCTTCTTCTTCAGATCCTCAAGCACCAGAAGTAGATCAACAAAAATGGGGCACCCATATCATGGGTCCGCCTGCAATTCCAACTTGTCATCCAGATAATCAGAAAGCCGCCTTATGGAGAGCTGAGGACCAGCGAGAAGAGTTTCATCCACAGCCTTATGTTGTTTATTCACCAATCGATAAGCCTAGCAATAACCCACTTGAATCTGTTGTTAATATGTTCAATTCTTGGAGTAATAGAGCTGAGACCATCGCCCGCAACATCTGGCATAATCGTAAGTTTCACCTGTTCATTTTTTCTCTTGTTGCTCAACTAATACCTCTGTTCGAATTTACTACAATTTTTTACTCGAATTATATATGGGACATGTTAATTGTAGTGAAAGCTGGACCATCAGTGACAGAAGCGGCATGGGGAAAGCTTAATTTGACGGCGAAAGCGTTGACAGAGGGTGGATTCGAGCCACTTTACAAGCAGATTTTCGCTGCGGACCCTCATGAGCAGCTGAAAAAGACGTTTGCTTGTTATCTTTCCACAGCAACTGGCCCTGTTGCTGGAACCCTCTATCTGTCAAATACTAAAGTTGCTTTTTGCAGTGATCGTCCCTTATCCTTCAAAGCTCCATCTGGTCAGGAGGCCTGGAGTTACTACAAGGTAATTCAATCCAAACATATATTCGTTTGTTTGATTTGATTCTTTAATCATTTGTGATCCATCTCTTTGATTCCAAGTTTAAGTTTGGTAAAAGAAACTTTTGAATTTCGTTTTCTTCTGATAGAATGTGTTAAAATGTTTTTAAAATTTTTGTGATATTAAATATGTGTGTGTGAAAATCAACAACAGAAGGACAATAACCAACAAATTATGTGATATGCTAGCAATAAGGGGTAATTATTGGCATAATTTTTAAGAAGTCCCACCTCGGCTGAAAGAGGAGAAATTTGATTCTTTATATAAACTTGAACGATCTTCTCCTCGGGATTGAGTTAGACCCAGGTGTTATATGTTTGCATTGTATTAGAGTTGGATCGATCAAAATGCTTTGTTTATTGATGTTGGGCCCTCATATTGTACTGTCCACATTCCAGTTGAGGTCTGGACGTGCAAAGGAGTGTTAAGAAGTCCCATATAAGTAGAAAAATGAGAAAAATTGAACTACTTATATGAACTTGAGCAATTCTTCCCTCATGAGTCAGTTATTGGGATTGAGCTAGGCTTCAAATTTGCCTTTAATCGATAAGTAAGCATTTCAACTTTGAAAGTGCATATGGATATCCGATGTTGAAGTGACACATAGATTTTGGAGGTGTTCAGATGATACCGTAGAAATGAGCTATTTGCACATTAAATTTTGAGTTTGTGTGTGCATTACCGACGTATTATGTTCTTACATTTTGCTTTAACTGCTGCTGGTGCATGAAGTAACAGTTGGTGATTTGAACTTGTGTGTACAGGTAGCAATACCGTTGGGAAACATTGGGACTATAAACCCAATAGTGATGAGAGAGAATCCACCAGAGAGGTACATTCAGATAGTCACAATCGATGGTCACGATTTCTGGTTCATGGGATTTGTCAATTTTGAAAAAGCAACACATCATCTTCTTGAAACCTCTTCAAATTTTAGAACCCAACCTCCTCCTGTTGGGGAAGTCAATGTGCCACAAACACCTACTAACTAGGAACAAGTGGCCTGTCACTTGTCATAGCTAAGCTTATTGTACTGGGATGCACTCTATTTTGTACTCTTTTTTCTGTTTGTTCCCGCACTCTGTTTTTTGTTCTGTCAGAGAGTATGTCTTTATTGTAACATTACTTGTGTATGTTATGCTTGTACATATATATAAGCTGGGAGTGACTTCGTTTGTTTTGATGCAAATGCACATTCTTTCGCACGAAATATTTAATGCGTTTTAATTTGACTATATGATAAAAAGACGATTTTTGTATTTTGTGGTCTTAGATAAAAATTATTTATAAAAGTTAGGATTAAAGAAATGGGAGAGTTACATTAAAGCAAAAAACTATTTAAAATAAGTCAATCAAACCACTTCCTTTAGTTAGTTATCTATGCAATGCTTGTGAAATAGTGAAAAGAAAGGTGTAGTCTTATTAATATTTATTAATCATAATAAATTGATACTTTTAATTTGTAATTCCTAAGATTAATTTATTTGGTAGTCATCATTATCATCATCACCTTGTTTGGATGATTATTATCCGTCGTATTGTATTAGATTGTTAGTTTAAATATAATATTTGTCTTGATTGTTATTTTAATTTTAGTACATCATATCATCTAAATTCATTGTTAGGTCCTTCGGAACTGACTCACTGATTTGGAGGGTTATCGTCCACATAGGTTGCTAGGGTTCGAACCCCCTCAATGCCTTTGAGTCATGAGCCTGGCGCATAGGGTTGTGGCAGAGGTTGTAGCGGCTGAAGTCCCATTTCATATAACGATTAATTTGGTGTGATCGCATCGTTATCTTAATATTTCCTTCTCATTTTATCATTTTAATTATTTAGTGATCCTATTTTATTTTTTATCTTACCTTTTTTCATAGTAGTTCTATCTTGTACGCCTATTTTAAAATATTATGTATGACGTTATATAACAACAAAAAATGATAAAATCTATCAAAATATTATATTAATTAAATAATATAGTACGATACAATACCATACATTATGAAACAACACGTAACAACCATCCAAAGAATGATGCGTAATTGAAGTTAATTAGTCGTGTACAAACATAAAACCCAATAATGTATACTCCAATATATAATTTTTATCAAAGAAAGCCGGTGGGCCGGTGCCAATTATTTGCCGGACGGCCCCATATGGTCGGTAACACCTAACCAATAGACTTTTTTTTCCCTATATAATAAATACATAATCTCAACTACATATAAAGCTATTATTTCTGTAACTTAAAAATCATCAAGTTTTAGCAAATTCAAAAATTGGTTAATTAATTAACAAATTCGAAAAATGGTGAAAATTGCTTTTGGTTACTATAATGACTCTGTTAATTCAACTTTACTCAAGGCCTACCTAGCTGAGTTCATTGCCACGCTTCTATTTGTTTTTGCTGGTGTTGGATGTGCAATAGCTTACAGTAAGTAAAGACACTTTAATCTTTTTTTACGGGATTTCATCTCAGAGTAATTTAATTTGTTATAGCAGGTTAGTTACTATTTTTATCGGGATATCATTTATTGTTTATAATCAATTTTATATCTAGTGCGCTTATTTTAGGTATTTTTAAGCCAAAATGACTTTTAAATAATTTTGAAAGTGTTTGGGTAAAATTAAAAAAGTGTTTATAAACATTTATTTTTAAGGCAAAATGGTAAAAATAAGTCATAAGTTAGAAATCCTAACTTATGCCTTTTGGCTTCAGTCCAAACATGCTCCTAATCACTTTATATCTTGTAAATTCAATAGTAGATATAAGAGAAAATATAGCATATTGCAATAACAATAACTTAAAAAAGGGGCAGTTCAATGCATGAAGTAGGGGTGTCAAACAGGTAGATTGAGTTGAAATTGAAAATGTTAAAATTGGTTGAAATAGAAATTGGTTTGAATTATGACCCAATCAAATTTACTTTGGGCTCAAATAGGTTGGACTCAAATGGGTTAAAATTCAGGTTGGGTCATGACCCATCCAATTTGACCCGCTCAATCTCAATAATTTTAACATATTATTATTTACTTTTTATAACCACAATTTGAATTTCAACTCAACAAAATAAAAAAATAAATACAAATTGATAGATAAATCATAAGAAAATATAAAATAGATAGAAAACATACATTGCATTAATGCAAATAATGAATCTTAGAACGAGTTGGAATTGAAGATTAATTTGAGTTCAATTGAAGATTCTTTCAAAATGGGTTAAGATTTGAATGAATTGAGATTGAACCTAATTCAAATTATCTTGAGCCCAACCCATAGAATTTTGGACAGATTACCTATATTTGGACTTATTTTGACACCTTAACATGAAACATTATTCACAGTGTTTTTAGAGAATGGTCGTACCTAAGGGATGTATTGATCTTGATGCAACCATCAGTTTGGTTCCATGGTCGTATAACCTATAAGTAATTTTAGGATTTTTCATTTATTGTTTTTCCAGATAAGGTGACATCAGATGCAGCACTTGATCCAGCTGGTTTGTTAGCAGTGGCAGTGGCACATGCATTTGCCCTATTTGTTGGAGTTTCAATGGCAGCCAATATTTCTGGTGGCCATTTGAATCCAGCTGTCACCTTTGGATTGGCTGTTGGTGGCCATATAACTATCTTGACTGGTTTCTTCTATTGGATTGCCCAATTGCTTGGTTCCACTGTTGCTTGCCTTCTCCTCAAAGTTGTTACCAATGGAATGGTATGTATTACTATGGAGTGTTTTTCGGAAACAGTATTTCTATCTCTATGAGATAGTGGTAAGGTCTGCGTACATTTTTATCCTTCCAGACCTCACTTGTGGAATTTTACTGGATATGTTATTGTTGTATTGAGATATAAAATTGTTTCTGTAATTATAATTGGACATAAAATACCATTTGATTAAAGTATACTTTTAAAATATATATGCAAACATGTTAAGTTATGGTTAAATTTACATCTCCCAAGACCATTGAGATATAGGGTGGGATGACTCGAATCCCTAGCGTTTTGGTGAGATATTTCGATTTGAGTCTTGAAAACGAAAAATAAGCCTTTTACCTATTTAATAGGCCTATCTTAGCAAAATCAAATGAATGCCATATGCTTAAACATCATTGAAGAATATCTTGATATCTAAGACTCTGAGAGGTGATAGATCAACAAAAGTGTATAAGTAGATTGATTTTTTGAATGGACACTCAACTAATAATTTTTATTTCAGAAAGTTATTATAATTGAAAAACTACCACTGTCATGGAGCTTCAAATTCTACAAGTGAAATTGTCACGAAGTTTCATCTACGAATTTTGAAACTCGTGGCTATTTTTTAAGAGGATTTTTCGCATATAGCCACTCAAAAATAGCTTAATTATGTTCATAGTTATAGTTTGGGTAATTACATTTCGGAACTATAGTTATAGCAATGTTAGTATTATTCGCGCAATATTTGTATACGTTTGTATAATTTGCTATATAATCATAATTTTCGTATAGCATTTGTATAATTCGCTATAAAATTTACAGTTTTTACATATTTCGCTATATAATTTGATTCGCGCACAACGTTTGTATAAAATAGTGCGAATTATACAAAACTCAAATTGTAATTACAATCAGGTGTTTGTCGCGAGCGATAATTAATTCAAACTATAACTATATTAGCTAATTAACTAGTATATGTTTATTTATCTGCGTAATTTTTCCATTTTTTAAAGATAGGGTCAAAAAATGACCATAATGAAATTTCTACTTTAATGGGCCTGAAAATGTTGGGCTTTATGCAGGCTGTTCCTACCCATGGAGTTGCTTCTGGGCTCAGTGGATTTGAAGGAGTTGTGATGGAAATAGTCACCACTTTTGCACTTGTGTACACTGTTTATGCCACTGCAGCAGACCCCAAAAAGGGGTCACTTGGGACAATTGCACCCATTGCAATTGGATTCATTGTTGGAGCAAATATATTGGCTGCCGGCCCATTTAGTGGTGGGTCAATGAATCCAGCTAGGTCATTTGGGCCTGCTGTGGTTACTGGAGACTTCTCACAGAACTGGATCTATTGGGTTGGGCCTCTAATTGGTGGTGGATTGGCTGGGCTTATTTATGGTGATGTCTTTATTGGATCCTCTAATGATCCACTTCCAGTCTCTGAAGATTATGCTTAAATTATAAAATGTAAATTTTCCTTTGCTGTGAGCTTTATATTTGGAAAAAAATTACGCGAATAAACAAAATATGTACTAGTTTATTAGCTAACATAGCTATAATTTAAATTAATTACGGCTCGCAACAAACTAAATTACAACTTGAGTTTTGTATAATTCGCATGATTTATACAAACGTTGTGCGTAGTTATACAAAAATTGTGCGCAAATCAAATTGTATAGTGAAATATACAAACACTGTGAATTGTATAGCGAATTATACAAACGCTATGCACGAATTGTATAGCGAAATATATAAACGTTATACAAAAACTGCGAATTATACAAATGTATACAAATGCTACACGAATTATACAAACGCTGTTATAACTATAGTTACGAAATGTAATTACTCAAACTATAGTTATGAAGCATAATTAATATATTTTTACATGGTTATATGCGAAAATTCCTTTGTATATTTTCTGCTCTAACAACTTGTATTTTTTTTTATTGTTTAAGAAAATGTGGATGTACATCTTTTTTCCTTTTTAATAACTCTTTAAGTTTTCACATGTCATATTTAATACCACAAGAAAAAAGAACAAGCATATCACCGCATGATTTGAAAGTCTTTTTTACTTTCTTAAATTCAGCGTCAAATCAAAACCCGATAAGCAAATTAAAACAAAGAGAGTAACGACAAGAAATCCAGAAAGAAAAGTTACAGAATGATATCAAGTAAGCCAATCTTTTAATACATAAATATACTTTTTAACTCGATATCAATTGATTTTTATGCTCTTCAACTTTGCGTGAGCACAATAGGTAAATAAGACACTCAAACTTGTCTATAGTTGAACAAGAAGATATATGTGTCTTACATGGTATGTTACACATAAGAAGTCACATCAGATACATATATTGCCAGAAGAATGCCATGTAAGACACATGTGTCTACTTGTTCAACTTTATATAAGTTTAAGTGTTTAATTATCCACACCCAAAGTTAGAGAGCATAAATATCAGATAATATCAAATTAAAGGAAATATTTATGTATTATCCACCTATTTATTCTAACTAATTATAACATGATAACTCTTATCAAATTGTGATGTTCTAAATTGTTTGGTACCATTTTATTTATACAAGACTTTCACAATATTTAAGAATTTAAATTCATTAAATTATTCACATTGTTCTTTTTTATTTATTTTTAATTATGTTGTATATGTCTCTTTCCTTAAAGAATTTCAACTTTTTTTTTTCCAATTTAAAGTAAACTTTATCACATTGTTGCAAAAGTTGAAATTCAATAACTATTCAAGCTAGCTTTATAATATATAGATTATAGTCTATTTTTCTCCCTTTTACATATATAACTTTGTATGTTTAATGATACGTATGATGCACAAATTATGTGACTTGGCAATTATATATGATTACGCATGTATATCTTTAAACCACTTTGTATCATTCATTTTAGTCCGATGATTCTTTTTCAATGGCTCCACAAAATTGGACAAAAAGTTTTTTCACCTTAAGTTATACTTTAAAAAATAATAATAATAACCTTCAATCAAATCATATCTAAATGCATTTCATTTGGCTTTGATTAGCAACTGGGGGAGGTTGTTTACTGGAATCTCTCGACAAAAAATTATACTATATATAGAGAGAAATTTTAAATCCTTTGAAAATAAGATTAGAGGTCAATTTTATTGGTTTTAGGGTTCAAATTTCTTCTTGATATTCCAAATTCAAATCTAGACACTAAATTTTTTCTTTTTCGAACCCCTTTGAGTGAAACTCCTAGATCTGCTAGAAAAAAATAATTCCACAAACATGTTTTGTATTTTATTATCAATTTTCCATGGAAAAGACTAAAACTAAAGGTGTGTTCGATATGGAGAAAAATATTTTCAAGAAGTTAGGTGATGAAATTTCATGCTATTGTCCTCGCCCCCCCTCCCCCCTCTCCCTTCCCCTCCAACCATGTTTACCTATATTATATACCCGCATTCGGCATATTTATCAACAACAATAACAACAACATACCCAATAAAATTTCCCAAGTGGAGTATGGAGAAGGTAAAATGTACGTAAATCTTATCACTGTTTCATGTATGAAAATATATATTAGATAATTATTTATTTCTAATTTTTTTTTAACACCCTAAAAGTTGTATCTCCTTTAGGCCATAAAGAAGGGTAAAAACAAATTGACGCGTGAGGAGAAAGCAAATCAAAAGGTATCTTTCCCATAGAGTGTGCAAAAAGCAAAATATTACTCTTTTTATTAAATCACATTTGGCTTTTAAAACTTTTTTGCATTTTACCTTTCCACTTTGTAATTGATAAGCTTTTTCAAAATGGATGTAAAGATTAATATTCCCTTTATCATATATATATTCTCCACTAACAATAAAGACTTTGTTTTTGAAAATTTTACACTTGCTTTTTTCACAAGTCAATGACAATGAGGGGGCAAATATTAATCTCTCTTGAATTATCCAACCAATAATTCAATTATTATTAGAAGAAATATCATGGTTTTAGTTAGTTTCTTCATCTTTTCATGCTTCTTTTGAAATTGTGTTTTTCCTCTTCCTGCTTCTTCTTAATCTTTTGTTAATTTCTTGATCAAAATCACTCATAAAGTAACTGGAAGAGGATCATATTTGTCCCCTGTACTCGTAGAAAAGGGTTATATTTACCTCTCGTCATACTTTTTTGAATATTTAGTGAATTTCTTAATATTTACTATAAATATGTTTAAGACAAAATAAAAATTATTAAATTCACGTAAACTAGTAAGATCAGAGGTGGAGCTACTCTATGACTAAGGTATTCATCCAAATTAATCCCCTTCGACAGAAAATTATACTATTTATATATAGTCTTCATTTAGTTTGTGCTTGCTTTTTCAGATTTTGAATCCTCTTTAATTGGAATCCTAAGTTCGCCACTAGATGTTATTGATAAATATAATAATGTAACCGACCTACTATCACATGTTAAACTACACGAATAGTATAACAAATTATTATACTGTCATTGCATATATATATATATATTGAGTATATGCCTAGCTAATTAATACTACTAATTGAAAATGGATTATGATGTGAGGTAATTTAGTGGCTCAATTCTACTTTCCCTATCAACCATTGGTAAGGCATGAGTCTAAAAGTAGAATTCTCAAGTGTTTTTGACACATATCATGATGCATATGTCAATGGAAATAATAATGAGAGTAAAATAGAAGGATAGTGTGGCTATTAATTTTCCCAAAGTTGCAAAAACAATGATTATTCCTATTGGCATATTAATAACTCTTGTCTATAGGCACGTGAAATGATAAAAAAGCACCAAAATATGGGAGCAAAATCATTGTGCTCGCATGGGATTCCAAGTAAAAATTTCACTTTTTATATTAATTATCGTATCTGATCAGTATAATTTCATAAGTAAAATTTGGGGAGGGTGATAGTACTAAAATATATAAAAAAATATAGAGAAAAGTATTAAAAATACCTTTGAATAACATCTCCGAACTATTGACAATCATAAAAACATCCCTCTACTTGACTAACTAAACTAAAATACACCTTCGATTTATCACAAGTGTTAAAAATATCCCTTAACTTGACAAGAATTTAGGAGTGTATTTCATTCTTGTTAATATTTAAGAATGTTTTTAACACTATCAATATTTCAAGGATGAAACTAATAATTTGTCCCAAATTTGAAAGTGTTTTTGATACTTTTCTCAAAAATAAATGCACAATGTAAATATAGTAATAAATAAACTATGTTGAAAATAATGAAGAAAAGAACAATCGCAACAACAAGTAATATGACAAATGCAGTAAAGAAAACAATAAGTAATACTCCCTCTGTCCCATTTTATGTGACACCATTTTCTTTTTGGTCCGTCTTAAAAAAGAATGTCACCTTACTCTAATTGGAAACAGTTTAACCTTAAAATTCCCTTCTTATCCTTAATGAAATGATTCTCAATCACACAAATATCTAAGAATGCTTTTAGACCACAAGTTTCAAAAGTCTTACTTTTTTTCTTAAACACCGTGTCAAGTCAAAGGGTGCCACATAAAATCGGACAGAGGGAGTACTAAATCAAATCAAAGAATAATATTGACTATACTGAAACAAAAATTAGACAACAGTCGATCTGTTGTAACAACAACAACAACATACCCAGTAAAATCTCATAAGTAGGGTCTGAAGAGGGTAGAATATACGCATACCTTATCACTATCTCAGAGGTAGAGAAATTGTTTTCTGGGAACCCTCGTAAGAGATAACTTGTTTTATTTCAAGATTATAAAATGCCACATTTTTAGTGTATGCAGCTGTAAAAACTCATCTGAGTTTCACTTTCTAAGTCAGCTTTTTGAGTTATCTTATATATATATATATGTAAGAATAATAAAATGTCAAATCTGATCACTTGCACTTGAAGATTTTTGCTGTTCATCATCCCACAAGACCTATCTTTTCAGTTATCACCACTTTGCTATATGATTAGTCTCTATTTTTTTCTCCCTTTCTTGACGATTTGAAGTACAATTATATAATTATACGTCCATTTCATAATGGCGAAATTTGAAATTTAATCAAGGACGTATAATTTTTTTTTTCAAATTTAAACATACGCTTATAATAGTTAAAATTTAACTTTTATAGACTATAATTTTCTGACGAAGAATGTGCACCGAGTCACCGTCCTCAACTCATGTCTCAACTAAAGGACAGAGACAAGATAACTTAAAAAATATATAGTTGTCCCTACATAGCAATCTTCCTAAATCCAAGGTTCAAAAATGCAATTTATTAAAACACGGTTTTACAAAACTATGTAGTAAGATAATATTTTTATTTTAATCTATTTAAAAAAGAATGATTTTTTTTAAGTAACGTGATATATTTAAGACCATAAAATTAAATAATATTTTGATATATTTAACATAACTTTAATTTATAATCACAAAATTATTTTTTTAAAATTTCGTGCCAGGTTAAATTAAGATCTATTTTTTTAAACGAAGGGAGTATTAGTTTACTCCTAAAGTTGACAACCACCGAAAGTAAATAGATTTGATCCCCACTATCCTTTGTTGGTGGAAATATAATTTAACTTTTAAAAGAAAAATAAATATTATACATTATCTAATTTACTAAAGTAAAATGGAACTTACGTAGATGTACTCTTCGATTTATCGATATATTACTAATATACTTTGGTTATATATGTATATATAGTATATGTATATTATATCTATTAATATGTATAATATATGTATATTTAATATAAATATATATTATTTATACAGTGTGTACATATTTTATAAATTAAAGATGTCCGAATGATATTTGGCTATCGTCTTTCCTTATGTTCGAGGGAGAATAATCAAGAGTAAACTATTAAAAGCGCCTCTAAAGTTGACGTAAGTTATTAATTTCATCCCTGAACTATTGACAGTTTTAAAAGCATCCCTCTACTTGACTAACTAAATTAAAATACACCCCTGAAACTATCATAAGTATTAAAAATACCCCTTAACTTGGCAAGAATTTAGGGGTGTATTTCACTCTTGTTATAAGATAAGAGGTGTATTTAAGTTCAGTTAATCTAAGTAGAGGAGTGTTTTTAACACTATCAATAGTTCGGGGATGAAGGGAAGAACTTGCATCAGTATCTCAATTTCAATTCAAACATGGGTTTGATTCACACTCCATGTTCTGAGAAAGA
>JBCEWC010004718.1:0-26586 GCA_038996855.1 Solanum aculeatissimum
TTAATATATTTTTTAATGAAATTATTTTTTAGTTATTCTCCATCATTTTAATATATTGTTCAATATTATCCTCTATCATTATCAAGATAAAAATATACTTTCTCGCTAATTTATCCTTCATCACTTCAATATTATTTATTTTTAAATAATTATTTTTAGTGTAAAATAAAAAAATAATTATTTTTTTCTTAATTTTATAAATACATAATGATTTTGAGATAAATATTTTACTAATATTAATAACTAATATGAGACTAAAAAAGAAATATTAAATGATAAAAAATTAATAAAGAATACCTGCTCTTTCTGTTTTAAAATATTTATCAATATTTGATTTTTGATTTTTAAAAATTAAAATAATTTTTTATTAATATTTTAGATGTAATTTATTATGTCAATATTTTATAAGATAAAATTAATTAATTTTTTATTTTGCACTAAAAAATAATTATTTGAAAATAAATAATATTGAAATGATGAAGGATAAATTAGCGAGAAAGTATATTTTTATCTTGATAACGATAGAGGATAATATTGAAAATATATTTAAATGATGGAGAATAACTAAAAATAATTTCATTAAAAAATATATTAAAGTAATAAATTATAATTAAAAAATAAAGTATGATACATTAATGCAATTCAATTACATTGTCATTTACTTTGTCATTTAACACACTTCAGTATAAAAGGCTGCTGCCAAAAGAAATTGCAGGTAAGGCGCAGGGTGCAGTGCGTCTTGCTTTTTTTACCGTCATCCGTCACTTTCGTCTACAAGACATCAGTGGACAGCGATAAGGAGAAGCTATGCCTTTACCCTTTTGGTATCTAAAAAATATTAGTTATCCTTTCGATTAAATCTCAACTAATTTATACCATTTTGATTTCAAATTCGTAACCAGTCTCCTAGCCCAAAAAGTGGCTTCACAAATTGACAAAATACTACTACCACGTATCCTTAAGTATACTGACACCTTTCCACCTTCTCAAATTCACCAATAATTAATTATCTTTTTTATTTTATTTTATTTTATGTGATAATTTTTTGATTTGACTTGATACATATTTTAAATTTATGCAATGAAATAATTATAAGATATTTATGTAGCTGTAAATTATTTTATGATTTTTAAAAAAAAATTAAAATCTTTTTAATTAAAATAAAATAGCAATTTTTTTTAGAATGAGCCAAGAAAAAGTAAGCCGATTAAAAGAGACTATTTGAGCTACCTGCTTTTTGTTTTTTTATTATGTGAGATCCATAAAAATATTTTATAGGTTTTTTGATTTAATCTTTTTAAGACATGCTTATTTCAGTAATAATTTTACAATATTATTCAAAATAAATTATTTTTTCAGTTACTTCAACTGTGATTTTATTGTATTATCCTAATCTATTATTTAAATCATGCAAATACTAGAATTAGAATAAAATAAATATAAAATTATAAATTATTTTTTTAAACTAGAGAAATAAAATTAAATAATTACTTTAATATCTTTCAATGATTATATTTATATTTGTGATTAAAAAAAATTATAACATAAATAAACAAAAAGTATGCCCTGTAAACTAGCATGATGTATAAGTTCAATCAATAATTCACACATAAAGCGTGCTGATGCACACTTTTTTCACCTATGTCTACTTCATACTATTCTCTTTTATATTACTTGACCCGATTGATTTAATGAATTTAGTTATACGTAATTATTTAATATCAGTATTATTATACTCATTTGCGTTCTGCAATTTTTTGGTTTTATCCCAAATTTAATTGAGGTTTCAGTATATGGACAAACTACAGTTTCCAAATAGCATTATTATATCATCAAAATGTCACTCTACTAGTCTTTGGTCTGTCAATGCTAGGGTTTCAAATGGGTCTTTGAAGAAGAAGACGAAGCCAGAGCACTTGCATTGCATTAGCCTGCTCAGTTCTTCAAGTATTACTTCCTTTCATTGTTTAATCAGGTTAATTTTACCCTAAAGTTTTGATCTTTTTGGTTAAACAAGTGTTTGTGTAGGGATACTTGAATGTTTATTGATTGACTGGAATTGCAATTTTGCTTGATAAAATTGAGTTGTTGAGTCTGATAATTGTGAACAAGTTTAGTTCTTGAGTTGACTGGATTGAAATTATTTGTTTGATAAAATTGCATGATCATCTGTGAAAGACATGTTTTTGTGACAAATGGTGTTTCTACTGGTTCGTATGTAGAGGGAGGAGTGTTAATAAGAGGTCTACTAGTGCAAGTTTTGTTGTGTCGAAGATGGGTGGAATAGAGAGTACTACTGCAATGTCGGATGCCAGAACGGGGAACATGATTTTTGAATCTATTTTGGAGGAAGGAGTCTTTCGTTTTGATTGCTCTGCAGATGACAGAAATGCAGCATTTCCGAGTTTCTCCTTTGTTGATCCAAAAGTTAGGGAGACGCCGAAAATGTCTATACATAAAGTTCCATCATATATTCCTACTTTTGAATGTGTCATGGGACAAGAAATTGTTAATATTGAGGTAACACTTTCCGGCTCTGGTGGTTCACTGCATCTCCTCTTCATGTTAATTGTTTAATTTTTTTGACTATATTATTGATCAAAGATTATTTCTACTTCAATTAAGCTCCCACCAGGTACCTCATTCTATGGAACTGGGGAGGTTAGTGGCCAGCTTGAAAGAACGGGTAAAAGGGTGAGTTTCAAGTACAATTTTGTTGATCAAGTCATACTCTGTATGTTCTTCTACCTTATCTAGTTCTATTTTGTAGATTTTTTTTTTTGAGAAGGTTAACTGGTGTTATAAACAAATGAGATACACCAATAGTGTACTCATATAGTAATTACATCAAAAGTATCACGGAAAATCAAGAGGGATCTGTCATCTAAAACCTTTAAAAATTATCTAAAAATAAAGAGATCTCCCCCGGATCCTTAGGTACAATATTGGTGCACCAAAAGTATAAAGTTGACAAACAGTTCATTTTTACTCTTTGGAAAGGACTACACTTGTTCTCAAAACATCTCTGGTTTCTTTCCTTCCAGATTGTCCACTAGATGCAAGCAGGGATAATCTTTCATGTCTCCTTTTGTTCTGACTGACTCCCATCTCTATTCCAGCATGCTAGGGCTTGTGCAGTGTTTCTTGGCATAGACCATCTGATCCCCTTCAAGTTAAAGAACCATTCTCGGAGTTGCTCAGTAACTTAACAATGCAAGAAGAGATGGTTTACTGTCTCTATCTCAAGTTCACAAAAAAAAACATCTGGAACACAACTGTTTACCCCTTTTCATAAGGTTGTACTAGCCAAGTGAAGCAGGCTACCTTATGTGGAATCTTTCCTATCCAGATCATCTTCCAAGGCCACCCCATAGTTTGAATTAATGTATTCAACAACTTGTAGGCTGATTTCACCTTGAACTTGCCATCTTGGTCCCTCTTCCATAGCAAACTGTCTTCTTCATTGTTGAGGCACTGGACTTGTTCCAAGGTGTTGTAAAATTGAATCATTTCCTCTACCTCCCAATCATTGAGAAATCTTCTAAAAGACAAATTCCAGCCTTGTGCATTTCTGACCTCTGAAATTGTAGCTTGTTTCTGTTGGTTGATGTTGTAAATGTCCGGAAATTGATGCCTCAAGGATGTTTGTCCCTCATTCCAAAACCTTGTCTTCCTACCATCACCTACTTTGATAATAGAATTTTCCCACATTCTCGGCCACTGATTTCTGATAGTTCTCCATAGACTCACTCCATAGGGAGATTTAACTTCCTTAGTAGTCCATGGCCCTTCCCTACCATATCTTGCAATGATGACTTTCTTCCAAAGGCCCTGCACATCTGTTGCAAATCTCCGTAACCATTTTAACAGGAGGCTCTTGTTTTGTTCTTTTAAATTCTTTATTCCCAACCCTCCACCTTTCTTATTTCTTATAACAATGTCCCATTTGACCAAATGATACTTCTTTTCCCCTTCACCATTGCCTTGCCAAAGAAAATTCCTTCTGATAGTATCCAACTTTTTGATGATACTCCTAGGAATGGGAAAAAGAGATATCATATAAGTTGGCATGGCATCAAGGACACTGTTGATCAAAGTGACTCTACCACCCAGAGATAGGTATTGACTTCTCCAGTTACCAACTTCTTTTCATATTTTTCCACCATAGAGTTCCATATGTTCATCGACTTACACTTGGCTCCCAAAGGCATGCCAAGATAGGTGGTGGGAAGCTCCCCTATCTAGCCACCTAGGATTCTGGCCAAGGTACTGATCTCTGGAACATCATTCACAGGGTAGATGAAACTCTTTCCCCAATTAATCTGAAGACCAGAAATTGCTTCAAACAATATGAAAATAACCCTTAAGTTTTTCAATTGTTCCTCTTTGTAGCATAGTACCAAAGTGTCGTCAGCATACTGCAAATGAGAGATGGAGACTCCCAGATTGGCACCCTCGTTCACTTTGAAGCCCTTAGTTCTGTTATTTACTTGAGCACTCTTCAACATATCACTTAGCCCTCCCATAGCCAAAATGAATAGAAAAGGAGATAGGGGATCTCCTTGTCTCAATCCTCTCTCCGAAGAGAAAAAGCCCGTAGGATATCCATTGATCAAGACAGAAAACTTCACCGTGGACATACAAAACTTCATCCATTTGATCCAAGTTTCGCCAAGACCTAACCTTCTTAGAGTTCCCCACATATATTCCCTATTCAAGTGATCATAGGCTTTTTCTATGTCAAACTTACATAGAATTCCTGGAATTTTCGATTTGTCTCTCATATCCACACATTCATTGGCCACCAAAATCACATCCATGATTTGTCTGCCCTTAATAAAAGCCATTTGCTGATCATCCACTATCTTTGGCATAACTTTCTTGAGCCTCTCCGTTAGGATCTTCGAAATGATTTTGTAGATGCTCCCAATTAGACTATGCTCCCAATTAGACTAATTGGCCTAAAATCTTTCTGTTCAGATGCACCCACCTTCTTTGGTATCAAAGCTATGAAAGTAGCATTGAAACTTTTTTCGAAGTAGCCCTGATGATAAAAATTCTGGAGCTGCTACTACATCCTGTTTTATCACTTCCCAGCAGTGTATAAAGAAAGCCATTGTGAAGCCGTCAGGACCTGGTGCCTTATCACCTGCACAAGAAAACTAAGTTTTTAATTTCCTGCTCTTCGAATTTGCCTTGCAGCGCTGCATTGTCCTCTTCATTAACCATATACTGGAATCTAGGGTTGAACTGTGGTCCCCAAGCTTCTGACTCCGTGTATAGCTTCTGGTAGAAAGCAGTTATTTCCTCTCTGATCCCAGCTGGTTCAGTCATGTTAGAGCCATTGATAATCAGTTTATCAATGTTGTTGTACCTCTGTGACAGTTGGCTGTTCTATGGGAAAATTTTGAGTTCCTGTCCCCTTCTTTCAGCCACAATGCCCTGGATCTTTGCCTCCACGCTACTTCCTCCCTCTTGATAATTTCTTCAAACTCCACCATCAATACTGCTCTTAAATAAGACTCGTCATTAGATAGGGCCCTTTGGTCTTGTATCAAGTTAAGATCAGCTAGTTGATTCAGAATGCCTTGCTTTTGCTTACCAAGGTTGCCATGTACTGTTTTGTTCCACACTTTCAGTTTATCTTTCAGTAACCTCAACTTGCAAGCTAAAATATAATCTGGTCTGCCCACAAAGTTTGCAGAATTCCACCATTCACTAATTCTTTCAAGAAAATCTTTAGTTTGCAGCCATCTCAAACTTAAAATAAGATATTGATCTCTCCCAGCTTCCACATTCTAACAACAAAGGGTTATGGCCCGAAGTTACTCTAGGTAAGATTGATTGTTTAATCTTCCTAAAGGCTACTTCCCATTCCTCGGAGATCAAGAATCTATCTAAATGTGCTGCAACATCTAATCTGTCCCCTTCTACATATTTTATGAATTATAAAGAATTTACAAGGATTTGTGTTTATAGAGAGCAAACTATCCTCAATAGGAAGATCAGTCAAAAGCTACTTCCAAGATAAAGCTTAGATGACACTGCCAGATAGAGGCAGATCCAGGATTTTAAGTGGATGGGTGCACTTTAATGAAGAGGCAGATCTAGTATTATATCTAACAGGTTTAACATTTAAGTTCTTACTATTAACTCATTACACTTTTAAAATCATAGGATCGAAAATCAAATTCATTTTACAATTTTAATGGATTTCACATATATATCTTACTCCATGTCGAAGCTTGAAAATGTTTGGGATCAGTCGAGCTAGTTGACTATGCTACATCATTCACTAGTACTAGTTTTGATATATACATTTGTTTTACATAATAAAAAATTATATGGTTACAAAGGTAGAATAGATATTCTAATCTATCAAAAGTGGGATTTTGAAAGAATTAAACCAAATAAAGAAAGAGGGAAAAAGAAAGTACAATTGGGCCCAATTCTAGAAAAATAAAGGGAAAAAAATAACAACTAACAAGATATGCGTGGAATTTACACCGCCAACTTCACTTACAGAGGTGCACCCAAATGACCCAATAATTATTGCATCATAGGACACTTTGAGCTTAGGTACACATATATTGAAATAATTCTATAAAATTATTACATCACTATACATAATCTAAGGAAAGGAGCATGGGTTCACATGAACCCATACCCGTCCACCTAGATATGCCCCTGCTGCCAGCCTGATCTCACGACATATCAGCAAAAAACTGTTTACTATAGCCTTGCACTGCAGAAGCAAAGGGTAGTTCCGCTCTTACATTGGACTATTTAACAACAATGACTAGGTCTCAGTATCTAACAAGTTGTGGTTGTTGTGAGGATTCGTCATGAATAGGTTGCTTATGTTGGCTTCCAGCCTACCGCAACCCTCCTCCCATATCTGAATTTATGACCGGCAATGTGAGCAAGTTCACACATTTGGGAACTCAGAATCAATTTGAGCCATAAATTCACTAAAGTGACACAAATAGGCCATGGATCTAAAAGAGAACCAAAATGAGCTTAGTGTAAATTTTTTTTTACACTTTATCAAACTTTTACAACGGAGCCGTTAAAAGAGTCGTCAACTGTAAAGTGTAATTTTTTTTTACACTTTATAAAGTGTAAAAAATTCTTACACTTTGTATAGTGTAAAATGTTTTTACACTTTACAGTTTTTGCAGCCTTTCTCAATATTGATTTGATGCATCATAAAGTTTTATAAAGTGTAAGTTTTTTTTACACTTTATAAAGTGTAAATTTTTGCATCAGAATTATAAAGAAAAATGTTGTTGACTTGTCCTAGGCTCTTTCCTAACATATATATCAAGCGCAATTAGCTTGATTTGATCTATGTAGTCGGTTGGAGCCTTCAAAAAATTGGTCAACAATTCATCATTATAGATAATCCATTCCTCAAAATTTACTTGTCCTTGTGATAAAAATGAAAATTTTCGACTAAAATCAAATTATAATCGGTACTATTCACACCCATTCTTCTATAAATTGATGAAAAAAACTTTTGATATCGAACATTAAGTGGATACTTAGTATTGTGTTTGGGAGGACAACTATAATGAATAGTATTTTCATCATGTATAATTTCACCATTCCAATGGATTGAAACTCTAACTTTTGATCCAGAAGACATTATTTGTGATTGAAATTAAAAAAACCCAGAGGATTATAGTTGTTGAAAATGCCATGTTTGAGTATCTTTAAATAGAGGTGGGAATAAAAAAACACAAAAATATATAATGTAATAATTTTTCACATTTTTATGATGCGTCAAATCAATATAATTGTATGAGAAATGCTGCAAAAATTGTTAAGTGTAAAAAAAACTTACACTAGATAAAATTTTATGATGCATCAAATCAATATTGAGAAAGTCTGCAAAAACTATAAAGTGTAAAAAAAACTCACACTTTATAAAGTATAAGAATTTTATACACTTAATGAGTGTAAAAAAGATTTACACTTCACAGCTGATGGCACTTTGTAAAGTGTAAGAATTTTATAAACTTTATAAGTGTAAAAAAGATTTACACTTTACAGCTGATGGCTCTTTTAACGGCTCCGTTATAAAAGTTTGATAAAGTGTAAATTTTTTTATTTTTTTTGAGACGAAAGTGTAAATTTACACTAAGCTCATTTTGGTTCTCTTTTAGATCTATGGCCTATTTGTGTTACTTTAGTGTATTTATGGCTCAAATTGGTTCTGAGGTTCCACATTCGGAGTTGTTATGTACATTAGGGGCTATGGTGTTGAAAGTTGTATTTTTTGACCAAGACTATGAGATCATGTGATGGCAGACAATACATACTGCACATCTTGGAAGAGCATCACTCGCCTTTAACAGAGTCCTTGAGTTGATTGGAAAAGACGTTCAAGCTTTGCTGTCTCTAACACATAATAAGTGAACTACGTGAAAGAGCCTAAGATGACTAATAACTGGTCAGTAGTTTTGATTTTGCAATGGGGGATGAAATATAAATCAAACAAATGCATTTCTTTGTGATCATGTGGTGCTTAGCAAAATTAAAGAACCAAAATTTAAGGTGGTGGTGCCTTTAATAATGAGAAGAAAACATGAGAAGAAAGATCCATGAAGACCAGTAAAAAAGGACCTGTGAAGAAACTTGACCTTCCAAGAGCAAACCACAAGATGAAAGTGGTTAACAGAGTTAAAATACCTGAAAATTTAATTTTATTAATTTCAGATTTTGACATGGAATACTGATGCATGGGGTTATGGTCCGGGAACTACTTCCTTGTATCAATCACACCCGTGGGTCCTTGCTGTTCTTCCCAGTGGAGAGACACTTGGAGTTCTGGCAGATACAACACATCGCTGTGAGGTATAGCTACTCTAGTTCTTAGACCCATTCAAGCACTTATGTGTTTTGTGTCTGTCTTTTTTTTTTTGTATCTATTCACATTCTTTAAACTACAAATGACGTGGCACTGAATGATTGTTATCATTTGAGCAGATTGACTTGCGACAAGAATCCCGTATAAGATTTATCAGTCGACAATCCTATCCTGTTATTACATTTGGCCCATTTCCTTCTCCAGTTGATGTTCTTGTATCCCTCTCTCATGCAATTGGTAAGTTTGTACACTATTATCTTCATTTGCTCAGGGATATACAATCTCCTCTTTAAAATGATTTTCTTATTTCTGAGTAGAAAGTAGTGGCCAGGAGAGGCATCTTTCACTTCCTCTCTTATGACCTTCAATTGCATTTCATAACTAAGTGTGGAAAGTCCTACTCTCAGGTCTCAGTTCAAGTATAAATAATTATAAAGCAATTGAATTCTGTTCGACTACAACAACAACAACAACAACAACATACCCAGCGAAATCCCACCAAGTGGGGTCTGAGGAGGGTAAGGTGTACGCAAGCCTTACCACTACCTCATGGAGGTAGAGAGACTGTTTAGAAAAGACCCTGGCCTCAATTGCATCAAACCCAAGTAAAAGAAGAGGAAAACAATGAAAAAAACATAGCAATCAATAAGAAAAACAGTCTAAAGTATACAAGAAAGAAAAAGAGTTGTTTAACTGGTTTCTGATGCATCTTATGTGACGAGATTTGTTATAAAACCTATATTTTGATACTGCTGTTGCTGCTGTCTCCAGACTTCATAATGTCTCGTTTTCTTTAGATAATTCTCAAGTTACTGTATTTGTCAAAATGGTTTTTGATCATTTGATGCATTCCAATTTTTATGTTATGACAAGCTCCTTTAAGCCTATTGCTTCGTTCTTATGGATAATTAAGCTCAGAAAAAAAAAGACTTCTCTAATATTCTAATTTGAAAAATCTTTGTTCCATTCCTCCTGACCAGCACAACACTTTCACTTTCCCCATTTATCGTCCTCCTTTGTTTGAAGTAACAGTCACATAATGTGAACTCAGGAACTGTGTTTATGCCTCCCAAGTGGTCCTTGGGTTATCACCAATGCCGATGGAGCTATGTGCCTGATGCTCGTGTTCGAGAGGTATGGTCATTTCTTTATGTGAAGTCTATTACTCTCCTCATAGTGCTTCTATTGCATTTTTATTTACTTTTTTGCTTTACTCTGGTTTCTTGCTTTCTTTTTTTCGTCTCTCTTCCATTGCCACTAACTGTTGCTAATGTTCTTATACTCTTGTTTTACCTCCATTACTTGGGTTGTGGAGGTTCAAGGGTGGGGAAGGGAAGAGGAGTAAGGGAGAATCTAACATTTGATTATCACTCAGCTAGGAACCATACAAGCTTTAATTTTGTCCTTTTTCCAAAGCTTGATTTCATTTGTCCTTTTTCCAAAGCTTGATTTCATTTGTCTTTTCTTATCCTCCACTGACGTAAAGCTTTGCTTCCCTTCCTCATTTTGCTACGTCTTATAGGTGTGCATCCGCCCTGCTAATCTTATATTTCATTGTTTCTTACTTCATGCAGATTGCAAGAACCTTTCGGGAGAAGAAAATTCCTTGTGATGTCATATGGATGGACATTGATTACATGAACAGTTTTCGATGTTTTACATTTAATAAGGCACGGTCTTTCTACTTAGTCCTGATATTGTTGATTCTACAGCCAGTTGGTCAAAGTCAATGTTCTATTTGTCAGACTTTGATCAAAATTTTCATCTCCTGCTAATTCACATTATTTGTTCACGGCCTGGCATTAACTTATAGGCACTTGACTGGAAAGGATTGCTTCATAATATTTCCTTTGTATGTGGCTATATGCAATCTCAAAAACTCTTTTTTTTTATTTGCATCTTAGAGCCCCGACTAATCCCGGGGGTGCACAGGCCCTCGGCAAGGAGTATAACAAAAACTCTTACTTCCAACCCACATATTTCATTTGGTTTCTGATGATAAATTTCTATCTATCCAAAAAGGAATGATGCATAAAGTAGGTAACTGGGAAAAGGATTTTTGTTTCTTCTCCTTGAAGTGAATTTTGTTCTCTTCTATTACCTTAACTTGATATTCTTGGAACTGCAAGCTACTTAAAGTTGTAAACTATGTCATATTTCCTATTGTCTTGTTATCTGGGAAGCATTGAATTTTTCAGTATTCAACTAACTTAGGAATTTTACAGCTATATGCTTCTCTCCCTTTCTTCATTCTTTGAACCTTTTTTGCAACATTAATTTTCACAAGTAGACATAATTTATGAAGAGAGTGTTTGATCTGTGGAAATGCTTGCTTTTGGTATCTGATATTAAACAGTTTGGACTTCATTTGCATTAGATATTGTCACCTCTTTCTCATTTTTATCTGGTTATGATAACTAAGGTGAACGCTATTTGTTTACCAATGTCAAAATTGACACATCTTATAAAATTTTCTGGACATGTTGCCAGGACCGTTTTCCAGATCCAAAGTCCCTTGTGGAAGAACTTCATCAATCAGGTTTCAAAGCAATCTGGATGCTTGATCCAGGAATTAAGTATGAAAAGGGATATTTTGCTTATGATAGTGGTTCTGAAGCAGATGTATGGGTTCAAACAGCGGAGGGGAGGCCTTATATTGGTATGTGTTTATCCTGAAGTTTAAACCTTCTTTTTTATTGTTTGTATAAATTTTCAGATTTGTCATAATTGATATTTTTATCTCCATCTTTAGGTGACGTGTGGCCTGGGCCTTGTGTGTTTCCAGATTTCACTCTATCAAAAGCCCGATCATGGTGGGCTAACCTAGTTAAAGATTTCATTTCCAATGGTGTGGATGGTATATGGAATGACATGAATGAACCAGCTATTTTTAAGGTGGATTATAGAACTTCAAAAAGTTTATAATGTTGCACTGTTTTTTTCATCTGAGGCGCTTTTTTTTTTCCACAGACAGTAACAAAGACAATGCCAGAGAGCAATATTCACAGGGGAGATCCTGAATTTGGAGGTTGCCAGAATCATTCATACTATCACAATGTATGCCTACTTTTCCTGCTGTAGCTCTCTGTGCAAGTTGAATGTGAAAACATTATAGAAGCTCTGAGAGAGAGAGAGCTCTATTGGTGTGCTTGCTGATGATACCCCTGCTCCTTTACCTTAATTATGTAATACCCTTATAAATTGACTTGGCTGCCTTTTAAGGTTTATGGCATGCTCATGGCAAGATCAACCTATGAAGGAATGAAGCTAGCTGATGGAAATAAACGCCCTTTTGTTCTCACACGGGCTGGGTTTGTAGGTAGCCAGAGGTATGCTGCTACATGGACAGGGGATAACCTTTCTACATGGGAGCACTTGCATATGAGTATCCCCATGGTTCTTCAACTGGTTAGTAGCTAAGTATAAATACCTACGTCTCTAAGTGTATGCCAGATGCAGGCTTTACCGTTTTGAATTATTTTATTCCTAATAGTGAACTGAAAACTTTTGGAGGTTTTGTTCGAGCAGCATTTTACCGATCATATGTGTTATTACTAGTTGTATTCGAGTTTGGTGCTGCTGACTGCTTGCCACTAGACAGGCACTCCTTGTACCTGTGACTGACATTAATCCAAGATTATCTATTTGTCGTCTTATTTTTTTTATAAAACAATTGGGGGCAGGGGGAACGGGAAATGGGGAGGGGATTACAATGTGGGGAATTGAACCCTCACCAACAGAGCGGGAGTTCAGGTAGCCAACCAATTGAGCTACTAAGATTCCCCATTTGTTGTCTTATTTATTTTTGTTAATATGACTTATTTTGATTAAGCAGACTCCAACAGGTCACTTCTTGTTTCTTAGGCATGCTTCTACAAATCTTTTAAAGAAGAAATGATTGTTGGGTCATGAAGGATCTACCAAAATGGAGTCTTCAATAATTCCTATTTGAATCGCCCTAAGTCAATTATAAAATGAAGTTTGCTAAGAGAATAGGATAATTAATACTGTGTTTTGATGTTCTCTTAGTTAATGAACTGCTTGCTTTTTATCGAAGAATTTTATAGTTGATAAAGTATCCATGAGAGATGTGCTTTATGTGTTTTACTATGGTAGATAAGTATTAGTATCTGATTCCTGTCTTGGTTCCATCTCTGTGCTTCTAATTGGGACATGGTTATGTCAATGCAAAGATGGTGCATGCCGTATTTCTTTTATTTAGTACTTAATACTTTAAATTGGCATTTCCCCCTATTTTCTGTTAAGAAATCATGGCATTTATTGTTACATGACAGGATGTAAATCTGTTTCACACTTTATTATAGATAGTCAAATTTCGCACAATTAACTGCCAGTCCATGTGTGTGTTATACATGTGTATTATGTATGTATTCTTTATGAGTAACAGGTATTAAAACACATATGTCAGTTTGATTTCGCATCATATTGGGTTGATGCGTTGCATTCTTCTGATGGGCAACTTTATATTCAGGGGCTCAGTGGTCAGCCACTTACAGGACCAGATATAGGCGGCTTTGCTGGAAATGCAACTCCTCGGATGTTTGGGAGGTGGATGGGCATTGGTTCCCTGTTTCCCTTTTGCCGTGCACATTCGGAGGCTGACACAAGTGATCACGAGCCTTGGTCATTTGGGGAAGAGGTACACTTTTTTTTCTATAATAATGAGTAGTCAAAAATTTTGCAAGTTCTGTTTAGTCAAATGACTTATTTCCTATTTTGCTCGGAATTTTCAAAAATGCCAACAATTGCGTGTCAGATTCTCTAAAAATAGTGTATTTTTTGAGAATACGACATGGGTGAGACATCGAAAGTGAGGAGTCTGAGCAACTTAACTTCTTTCTATGTCATATCCCCTGGTTTGGTCTGAAAGATCCCATCTGATTATGTCGAACATCAGAGTTCTACTTATGTTTCATTCTGAAAAAAATATCAAAGTTCTGCATATGTTTCAAAGTGTAACCTGGTCCCTGATGAGAGTGTGATTTTTCAAGTTATACTCATTCATTTCCTCAAGTGCATACACTCTCTCATGCCTGTTATAGTTTCAATGGTCGAGTCTCAAATATTCTTGATCCTTATTTCTGAAGCTTCAAACATGTAGATTTTATAAGATGGTCTCGTGACTCTGATACGATAGTAATTCACATGTATTATCTGGATACCATGTAGAGAAATGTGATTTTGCTACACATTTGATTGCATGGATGATTACAATTCTTTCCTTATAATTTTCTTTTCTAGAAAATCTCTAAGTAATTAAGGGGTTGTCTGGATTAACTTTTTTTTAAGTAGCTTATAAGCTAAGAGCTAAAAGCCATAAGTTTGTTATACCAATTTTTGACTTTTAGCTTATTGTTGTACTTTTTTAGCCTAGAAGTAGATGCTTAAAGCACCTTTTTTCTTTCCCAGACCCCCTCCAAAAATAAAAAAGGGCTTAAAAGCCAAAAGTTACATAAATTAAGCCAATCCAAACACCCTCTAAATATATAAATAACTGCTAATCACTCTAGAGGAACGCATTACACATCCCTATTATTCACTACGGAACAAATCTGTACAACCATCCCAACGGATCTGATATACCATTTATAAATGTTGATTGACTTTCCACCTAAATGGGGTAAAATAGACCTTTTATTTACATCAATGTTACACTTTTGATGCTAGCTTAGTACGTTGGTTCTTCGAGAAAAGTGGAATTTATAACTGTATGTATGTTTGAATGGTTAACCGTTGCTCTTTAGATGGCTTTGTCAAGAGTTCCATTGCTTCGTCTCGTTGAATGGTATGTTAAACAAAACAGAAAGAGGACACATTATTTGATTGCGGATGTACTCTGTGCTCCTGATATATTTCAGTTTCTGTTTACCTCATTTCCTGAAGTATGGGTTGATGATTGGCCAAGTTGTGCTGATAGCACTCTTTTTTTTGTTGATGTTCCCCTTGTGGATGGGTGATCTCCCTTTTGTCATGTTCACTCAAGGATATTGATGAAGAGGGATATATTTTGATATAGCTAAATTGTGCGCGCTGGATTACTCTAGTTACTTTAAGTGTCTTCAAAATAAGTAACCAGAATAATAGTATTCCCTCCGTTTAAAAAGAATGACCTGGTTTGACTTGGCGTGAAATTTAAGAAAATCAAGAAGACTTTTCAGTTGTGTGGTTCTAAATTAAAGTTCTGCCAAATGTACCAAAATGCCCTTTAATTTTGTAGCCTTAAACATGCCACGTGGAAAATTAAAATTAAAATGTTGCCAAAAGGAAATTGATCATTCTTTTTGAAACAGAATAAAAAGGAAATGAGGTCATTCTTTTTGTAATGGAGGGAGTATACTTTTTCACGTCTTCTAAGATTTCGTGATTTGACTTGGGTCCTTTCATCTTAACAGTGCGAGGAAGTTTGCCGCTTGGCATTGGAGCGGCGTTACCGTCTCTTACCACACATTTACACACTCTTCTACTTAGCACACATGAGGGGTACTCCAGTGGCTGCTCCTATCTTTTTTGCTGGTAAATTTCTCGTAAACTCAGAGTTTTTTTAGCTCCACAAAAAATGTGCATGAAAGCATGGCTGGTATTGGACAAGATAGTCAAATTGTACAGAATTTATGGAGTTTCGGAAGGTTAATCATTTGAATGGAGTTTTCAAATGTTAGTTGTCTTTTCAGAATTTTTTCATTTACTTCCTGTAAAGCCCCAAAAAGAAAAGTTGGTCTATGGTCGTGGCCTTTGTGCAAGTTACTCCGAGAATAACAAAATTAGATATTTCTATTTGAGGATTTTGGTTTCTTTCCCTGTCAATAATATCAGATCTATTACTGTTAAAATGAACAACACCAATTTTGTAGTAATCTGTTGCTTACTCTTGCAGATCCAAAAGACTCTGAGTTGAGGAAACTTGAGAACTCATTTTTGCTGGGACCAATTCTGATATATGCAAGGTTTATTTCTTTTTTTCACAGATGCAGTAGTAGGTGACTGTAGAACTCTGCTAAGTTGCTCAAACTCTCCAAAAATGTTGCCCCATCCGTGTCGGATCCTTCAAAATACACTATTTTTGGAGGATCCGACACACAACCGTCGATATTTCTGAAGAGTCCGAGCAACCTAGGAACTCTGCATAGGTGGTTTCGTTTGTTTACGTTCTACAATATACCCATTGCTAATATTCCTCAAAGTCTATCACTCAACTTCATAGGTGGCATATCTTTTTGGTTTATCATTTTAATCTATGAAGTAGATTAAGGGAAAACCAAAATGTTTTGCTTGTCCTACTAGGTGGCTATGTAAATACTATCTGAAGAGATAAAAAAGGCAGCTTTTATTATGGTTAGAAAACAGTTACGGTATTACATATTCAATTATGTTGAAAATAACTGGCTATTGTGGTCTACATTTTGTTCCAGTAACTAGAAGCCTAACAGACAATTTCTTATATTATTTGCCAAGTGTCTGGTATCAGGTTTTAGAGACAATACTAACTCTATCATGCAAAATCTCCTTTCATGTTTCTGGTTGGATTTTTTTCTCAAAATCAGACTGCTAGGTACCTTCACTACCTTGACTATACAATGATCTCCATATAATAGGGCAACAATCATCCTTGTCTAATCAATACGGTCTGTTATCTATTTCATGGATTTGCTTATCAACCAATGATCAAGTTGAGTCATCTTCGTATTTCACTTCCCAAATGATCTTCTTCAAGCACCTTGCACTAGGTAACTGGCATGCATAGAGGTGACTGATCTAGAAATGTGAACGAGACATTGCTAACTAATAATTCTTCATTATGCAGTTGAGGATTGAGACTTCAGGTGGAGAAAGTTGGTTCATTTAGCCTAACCTGATTAATATTTACTTTGTTTGGCTGCTTATTTTCATATTTATGGATCAGTGTGGATGGTTTGATCTGTCAGGTGCATGCATATACTAATTCATGTTGTACTTGAGCAGCACTCAGCGTGATGAGGAATTGTGTACAGTTCATCACAAACTACCACGAGGCATTTGGTTGAGTTTTGATTTTGACGATTCAAATCCGGTACTTATACTTGGGAACTAGATTTGGCACTCACATTCTCACCATTTTTTTTTTAATTATCTTTGTTTTTATTTCTTTCAAAATTTTAGGATTTACCTGCACTATATTTGCGTGGTGGATCAATCATCCCTGTCGGTCCACTTTATCAGCATGTGGGTCAAGCTAATCCTAGTGATGATTTAACATTACTCATTGCCTTGGATGAAAATGGTAAATTTCTATCTTTTAGGTCATAGTAACATTGTGTACTCCAAATTTTTTCCAGGTAAATTATGGTTTACTAGGTTTAGCAATTATCAGTAATCTCATCTTACTTTTTCCATCCCAATTTCTCCTGTTTCATTTTTTGAGTGCCAAAGTCAATTAAATTTTGTAATTAAATTAATTAATTCATTTTAGAATATAATATTCTTAATGCCGTCAGAATATAAAACTAGATTTAGAGGAAACCTTAAAAGTGTTCCAAATTTTCGAAGTTGCATTTCAGAATATGAATATCACATAGAAAGATCAATCAAAAGACCTATCCAATAAAAAGAAAGAGGAAAGATCAATTAAAGTTATTTTACTTGATAAAAGGGAAGGATTCATGAAATTATCAATTTATCATGAGATGTCTCTGAGATTCTCTCTCTTTCTCCTGTATGTGGAAAGCAAGTTCTTTAGCAGCTACAGCACTCAGCGTCACCCATACTTTTGCAATTTCAGGTAAAGCTGAAGGTCAACTTTTCGAAGATGATGGTGATGGATATGAATATAGCCAAGGTGGATATATTTTGACAACATATGTTGCTGAGCTTCAGTCTTCTGTTATTACTGTGCAAGTCTCCAAAACAGAAGGAAATTGGAGAAGGCCAAAGCGCCAATTGCATGTTAGGATATTGCTGGGTAAAGGTGCTATGGTATGTTTCCTCCTTTCTCACATATATTAGCTTTGGGAAAAGAGAGACTATTTAAGCAGACGTGTTTAATTGATGATCGCTTGTTATGGATGTCCTTATCCAGCTTGATGCTTGGGGTTCTGATGGAGAGATTATACAATTAGCAATGCCATCAGAAACTGATGTATCAAATTTGGTTTCCGAAAGTGAAGAGAAGTACCGAAATCGTCTGGGTAAACCAGCTCTTCCACTCATCCAGCTTCGCTTTTTTGTAATCTTTTGTTCTCTCGCTGACTTACTGCACAACTTTTACTTGGACTTGCTTCAAAAGTGGATGTCTCATCAGATTTAATGGAAGTGTGCAAAATTTATTTGTTATTCAAGCTTATTTCTCAGACAGCACAACACTGTTTAGAAGTGGTACCCAAGTCAGACACCTGCACCTCTGAGCACTCTCTGCGGTTTCTGTTCAACAGAAAAAGCATGTCCTAGAACTTTTATTGTAATTATTTAACGCCAACATTGGCATCACCCATTTGTGGTGCTTCGTCTGTGCTGGATGCAGATGCACAAGAGAATGCTGCAGTGTTGCTGCTTTTATTAAAATTCTTTTATTGTTAGGTATAAGAAAAAGTGATGATCTGAAATAATCATTAGGTTCCAGTTAAATTTTAAAACATTTATTTGTTAAGGTTTTCCAAATTCTTTTAATGTATCACCATAGATGCCTGAAAATTGAAATGACTGCCAACTTGGCAGTTCATATTTAATGTCTCACTTATTAAAATCAAATTTCAATTTCTGATCAGAAATTCTACATTTGTTCTGGCTGCCGTTTTGGTAATCAGATTGAGTGATTTCTGCATCAACCTTGAAAAGTAAATCTTGAAAACCTGGAGGGTTTGAAGGAGGATTTAAGGGAAATCTTTTGCAGGTCTTTCATTTTTCATGTTTTTCAGGGTGGTGAGGCTTGAGTTATGTAAGGATTTGTTTTGAAAACACGACATGGGACCCCATTAGCTGTTGAATGCATGTGTTCTCTATCAACAAGAACTAAGCAGCTGGTTTACAGATTTGCAGAGTAATTGGGGTTTTTTACTTTTGACGTCTATTTTACACGTCTACCTCTTGTCGGACATCTTATCCTTTTTAGTTCAACTTCTTTGGTGCAAGTAGTTTTCTTTTGTCTTAAAACTTAAAGAAAGTTTTCTTTCCATGTTGTAAATTTATTGCAGAAAGTGCTAAACGAATACCAGACGTGGAAACTGTCTCTGGTCATAAAGGAATGGAACTCTCAAGGACCCCAGTTGTTCTGAAGAGTGGTGATTGGGAGCTGAAAGTCGTCCCTTGGATAGGTGGTAGAATCCTTTCTATGGACCATATCCCTTCAGGTATTGTGAGCTCCATAGTTCTTTTTTTCTTCAGTAATTCGATAACCTTTCACTTTCTTTGGTGGTAGAATCCTTTCTATGGACCATATTCCTTCAGGTATTCATCAAACTTATTCATGTCCACATACATTGCAAGTATCCTTTATTTAATGCATTAGTGTATCTGTACACTAAAAATTATTTGGACACTTCTTAAATTGGTCATGTTAAATATCTTGGAACTTATAATCCTTTGCTATGTGCACTGTGGTTCTCTTGTCCTTCCTCGGTTATTTATACAAGAAAGTTTGAATTGAGAAATGCTTTTTCCATATTTCTATCTGATAAAAGAGCCTTTCATTGTTAGACCTTTTAATTCTCTGTTTTACTATATGAAGCATTGCTGTTTGAGTTCTCATTTCTTAATTTGTTCTCTTATCTGTACTTCGCATTTCTGTTCAACTAGATTTCTCCACCTTTTTCTCAATGTTTGGAAATCTGTAAGCTTGAGTAAAATACTGATATTAGAAGAAATATTGATTATTTATACCGTCTTATTAATCTATTTCCTTGTAATAGGAACTCAATGGCTTCATAGCCGGGTGGAAATAAATGGGTACGAAGAATATAGTGGTTGTGAATACAGATCAGCTGGATGTACTGAGGAGTATTCAGTTATTGAGTAAGTAAATAAGAAGTTCCTAATGTAGCATGTTTCAAATAGTGTCTATTTGGTAACAGAGGAAAGCAATTAGTATTAATTAAGTTCTAGTAATGATGATGTTTATTCGTCATTGATAAAAAATGGAAAACTGAAAATGCTGCATGTGTGAATTCAAGTTTCCTATTTTCGTTGAATAAAATGGTAAATCTTTTGAGATTCAATTATAAGGGAGACTATCTTCTCACCTGATAGATAGTTGTGCATGTCCTGTGGTCCAGAAGAAAGAAAGTGTAGCTGAATTTCGGAATTAACGGCTCCAAAATGTCAAAGCAATGAAAAGCAGCAGTGAACATGATAAGAATGGAACTGTCGTTAGAATTGAGCTGAAATCTGGCTAAGATGGAGTTTTTTTTTATACTCATCATAGAAATGTGAAAGAGAAAAGCCAGCAGCCTTGTAGGGTAAACTTGTTTCGTAAATCCTAGAAGGCATTTTGAAACTAGGTCTGAAAATTAGACGTCTTTGGATATATTTAAAAATGAATTACTGATTTGGAAGCAGGGAAAAGCGAACCAGAATTTTTAAAATTGTTGGGTTAATCTGTCAAACAATTGTTTTGATTGTTAAACTTCTCAAGAGGCTCCCTGTATGGTATCAATCGTCACAGAGTCTCTTTTCTGAGGTAATGAAATTCTTGACTCAAAGCCAGGAGATATTACTGTAATTTTTGGAAATATCCTTTTGTGGATTTCCTTAGTATTATTTTTTAGAGAATTGGTGCACTGTTTTAAATATCAGGAAGGGTCAAGTGTTTGGCTTCTGATATGTTAATCATTTTATAGTGAAAATGGATTTGAATTTGGTAATGTTGGGTCATAGTTTCTAGTTATTGATATGAAAAACAGACATGGAAAATTGATGATGTTTATCACGTTGGGAAAGGGGCCATATATTTCTCAAAATTGTATCTAATGCATGATAGAACTTCTTCATAGATGACATTGTCGAAAAGCTTTTGTGTGATTGTGCTATTTCACTTCATTTTTGTCCCATCAATAAAGCAGTTCAATTTGGTGCTATATGCTAATTCTTTATTTATGGATATTTCTTTCGGCATTTTCTTACTGGTAAGTTAGAATTTCTATTTCATTATTGTATATTTACCCAGAAGGGGACTTTTTCTTCTCTCTTATTCACTGTAATTCTTCTTGTTCCGCAGACGAGATATGGAACAGGAAGGAGAATCGGAGTCTCTTAGGCTGGAAGGTGATATAGGTGGAGGATTGGTTATGGAACGATATATATCTTTGCCAAAAGAAAACTCCAAGGTTTTCTGCATTGATTCTGGAATTGTAGCTCGTGGAGTTGGTGCTGGTTCTGGAGGATTTTCTAGGTATGTTCTATCCTACATCTTATTATTGAAAACTACTTGTAACCTCCTGTTGAAATATTGATTTTCTTACTGGCTATGTTGCTGGGCTTTTTAAAAATGTTGCCATTTGCACATCAGATTCTCCAAAAGTAGTGCATTTTTGGATGATCTGACAGGGTGCGGCAACATTTTGGAGTCGTAGTAACATAGCTTACTGAAATTGCATGGTTTGGATCATGTAGATCATAACTTTTACATGTCCCAATTAGTAAACTTTGTCAATATGACTTATTTATCACCTAATATGGTCTGGGCCCATCCATGAGGAGCCATGATGTCTTCTATCAGTTCTAGCTTGTTATGTAGATTCCATTTATATATTCAAATGATTGCTTAAGTTGTCTAGCACTATAATGCTACAAATTAGGCCAGCCTCAAATGGGATGCCAACGTTTACTAACCATCAGGCGAAATATGTTTGAAAAGAAATCTGCCTTGTTCTATCCAAAATTGAGCTTACTTTTTGGAGTTATCCCAATGTGATGCCTAGTCTTTCCACGCAAATTATTTTTCCGTTGAAAGCCTGTTACAAGTTGCATGAGAGGTTTTAATCCAAAGAATTATCTTTTCAGTCAATATTCTTATTTCTGGACAGTCATGTTCATAGTAACTCGTTGAAGAATGCTCTCTCTCCCTTTTATATGGTCTAGAGCCTCAATTTAATTCTTTCCCTCTTATTCCTGATGGCTTTAGGCATTCTCATACTTCTTTATTGTGTTGGTAGGCTGGTGTGTTTGCGTGTGCATCCAATGTTCACGATGTTGCATCCAACGGAATCATATGTGTCCTTTATCTCCATCAATGGGTCCAAGCATGAACTTTGGCCAGAATCTGGAGAAAAAGTGTTTGAAGGAGATCTGCGCCCAAAGGGTACATTCTACTCTTTACTTTTGCTCACCTGGACTGTTTTCTTTTCATTTTTTTTAATTGCGCACACATATTTTGTGTTCATATTACTCTGAAGAAACCTGTTTTCCTTGACTAGAGGATACATTTTTTGCTCAAACCATTTCATTTTGTAAAAGCATAGCAGGAAGTAAAAGTAAAATATAGTGGATGGCCAGAACTTTTGTTGTGGTGTAGGCATGCCAATATATGTAAATTTCTGTGAGGCTGGACCAGATTTTGAATTCGTACAGTGCCTAAGTAAGACTAGTGAATTCACCAGCCCTTGCTTCTTTAGGGGAGTAGTAGTCAGACTGTACTGGAAGAATGGAAAAGACAAATTGGAAGTTATTTATGGGAAGATTCCAAATGAAGGGAAGTGCACAAATTGCATGAGTTACCGGTCAATGTTCAAGGCTTCCACTAAGCAATTTGTTATCATTCCCTGTTCCAGGGATTCAGAAATATTCTCCCCATTTGGTCTTTTTTCATTCTTATTCACTCTTCATCAGTTTCATCTATTTAAACTTCATGTTAGAGCTAGAGGAAGATATTGAGAGGGCCACAGAGATGCATTACCCTGGTCTATTCAGACACCTAGAGAAATGGGGATCAAAAGCTTGACAGAATGTCATTTATCACATAGGGAAAGAATACAGCTACAAGTAAAATGTCTAAGCACTCCTGCAAATATTTGAAGGACACATCCTTTTCTGGGATAGATGCTGAAGACTTGAACCAATTTGAGTGGAGGGTTTTAGCTGCAATGTTCGATATGAGTTTCTTTCGTCGATCATCTATTTCCACGTTCACCTATTTAGCCTATTTCTGTTTTTGCCGTTGCGATAATTTCTCATAACACTGGTGCCCTGATCAGCTTGCATGCAATTTGATTATTCCATCAAGTACCTGCTATCTTCCATCACCACCAAAAATGGGTAATGCTGATCACTTAGGCTTAGGTAGATGAAAATAAATCACATAGCGTTTTTAGTCTCTTGTGGTTTGAACTAACATTCATTGACTGCTGGCCACACCCTTGGGTGTTGCTGTCGACTGTAGTGTTAATTTGTTCAGCATTCATGAGTAAAACCGCGGTTGCAATGTTTTAACCAGTGTTACCAATTTTGATGCCTTTTCTTGAATTCCTTCTCAGGTGAATGGATGCTTGTTGATAGATGTCTTGGTCTGGGATTAGTCAATCGATTCAACATTGATCAAGTATACAAATGTATGGTGCATTGGGGTACTGGAACAGTGAATCTAGAGCTCTGGTCTGAAGAGAGGCCGGTCTCAAAGGAATCACCTCTTAAAATATCTCACGAGTATGAAGTGCAAAGTATAGCCTAAAACTGCTACCAGCATTGACTACTTGTTCAACGTGCATTTTCTGGGCTTGGAGAACAGTATATATTTTCACCAGCTAAAGCCTATGTAGATGATGTAAAGGCAATAAGAATGATGGCTTAGACGTCATCCTCGCCTTCCTCTAGCTTATCATTGGCAGTCTATTCAGGGTTTCAAACTCAATGATGCAACTAAATACAAATAAATAGAGTTTTTCGAGAAAACCTTGCTAGTTGGGGAATATCTCATAGGAATAAGAGACAGAAGATTGTTGATAGCTGGAGTGTTACTAGTTTGGGTACGTAGACCTAACAATTACATTAATGCAAGCCTCCTGCTATAATTGACAATTTCATCAGCTATGTAGATGTCATAATGCCAATTAAAAGCCTCTTAATTTGTTATCCTCTTTATCCTTCTTAAAATGAAACTCTGGGAAAAAGAAATAACTTTTGAGGTTTCAAGAGAAAGCGAGGATATTTTTTTAGCTTAGCTACTGGCCCAAACAAAAGAGATTAGCCTCTTGATGATCAATTGATTGGATCAAAGTATGAAGGTCCGTATGCCAAGGAAAATGTTATTTTAGATCCATATTTGGTTAATTACGCAAAATATTTTCTTCATGAGAAAAGTTTTTTTTTTTTTTAAATAATCAAGAAATGATTATACGAAAACAAAAGTTCCACTAGTGGATCATCCACCCTACCCCCACCCCTCGAAAACCTCCACCCTATAATGTTGGGGAAATTACATATACATACAAAAAAGTAAAAAAAAAATACAAAAAAAGTAATCCATGTTTTATTTACATAAAAAATAGTTCCAAATCAGCAAAACTATACATGATTATACAATATAGTTTGTCAAAAGTTATAGAAAGTATACACTGATTATACAATATATATACTTATACATGAGCTATACAACAAATATACATTATGATACACAAATATACACTGACTATACATGCCTATACAATGAGGACTATTTTTTTTTTAGTAATTTTTTAAGTTTAGTGTCTCTCGGTGTAATTTGCTCTATAATATTTGCCAAGATAATATAAATAATAAATGTTCTTGGAATAATATATTTTGTTTACTTACAAACACCAGAAAATAGAAAATCACTTATTTTCTTTAAAAAAGATTTCCCTTCACACCAAACGTACTTTTAATATTTCTACTAATAACATATCTACACATAAAATATTTATCTTTTCCTTTTTCTTTGATATTGTTAGATGTAAATGGTTTGCTAAGGTCACAACCTAAGTGAAAGTAGCAATACCACACAAGTCAAGTTGGTGATCAATAGCCAAAAGAGTTTATTTTAAATAATAAAAAGCCTAACACCCCCTTTGCATATAGCTTGATTCATAACCACCCTACTCCAACTCCATTTATTTAATCACATTTCTTGACTACACTCAACACCATTCATCTATTTTATCTCAAAAACTAAAAATCAAAATGAAACTTATGACACCATTTTCCTTGTAGAAAATATGGTTAAAGGGCCTTCTCCATTTGTCCCTCTTCTTCTTGTACTCAGTCTAGGATTACTCCTCCATGGCCAAAACATAATTGAAAGAATTTCATTAGCTCTTGATTTTGAAGACATAAACTTCACTTTTTATCTTTTCATCCCTTTTTTAGCCATTGTGTTTGTATATCATACTACTCAATCAATCTTGGCATCTCTTATTGTTATGCTACTAACATACACTGTTTTAAAAGTCCTTTTTGGTCCACTTTTACTAGTAGTGTTACTATGTTTGACAATTGTTTATGTACCTTCTTTACAAGGTTACAACTATTATTATTACCAGCAGAGCAGAGTTTATAGAGTGAGAGATCATGAAGATGAGTTTAGAAGATGGGGTTGGTTGTATATCATTTTGATCTTCTTGGTTTTCCAAGTGATGTTTTCCACAATACAAGGTAATGAATGGGGACTTGCCATGCTTGCTCTTGTTATTTACTTCTTATTTAACTTTCTTAGTGACTAAGTCGAGTTATCTGCTACTTATGCTTTGTGGATGTAGCAAGTACTCAGTAGAATGGTTGATCAGTCAGGTAATGCACATTGTATTCTAATTTGTATTTGAAATGAATTTTTGGAGATGAAGGAATGAAGGTGAAGTTATACCATGTTGTATTATAACATCCATATCTTCATGGAGAATTCAACTTCACTAGATCCATGTTGGAGATAACGAGACAGTCATTGCACCATTTGTGCAGGTCAATACTATCTTCGTGTTAGGTGATTTCTGATATGATTTCGACCATTAATTTTTTTTGTGTTTTTACTTAATCAATTGATCGTAGGAGTGACAATTGGATGAGTTGGATCAAATTTGAGTGAGTCATAGTGGGTCAAGACAACAAACGGGTAAGATCCAATTCAATCCCATTTTGCTTGGGGTCAAGACCCAACTCGATCCAATTTTTACAAAATTTTACTTATTTTATTTGTTCTTTTATAATATTTTAGTACTTAATAAAATTATATTTTTCTTTATTATGGGGGCTATATAAAATATATCAAATTAAAAAAAATTAAAAATATTTTGACAAAATCTCTCTCAAATCAATTCAGATTGCACATTAACTCATTTTTAAATGAGTTGAATTGAGATGAATTGAGATGAATTGAGCTAATAAATAACTCGTCTAAACTCAAATGGATTGAATTTAATTTTGCAACGCCTGACCATAAAGCTAAGTAGCAGTGAACTTGCATCTCTAGCTTTTTGCCACGTGGAGTAACTAGTCTATGGATAGTCTTCGTGATATCTAACCTTCTTTTGCTTATACTTAATCGAAGTTTTGACCAAAATAAGCCAATATTTAAACTAATTCACTAAAATAATATGTTTTTATTTTTTTTTACAAAATTAGTATAAACGTATTTCTCAGTAACGTTTTAGACTTTTTTTATTTAAAAAATCTAACGGGAAAAAAACTTACGGCGTTAAATGAATAAACGTTACTGTCAGTAACGTTTTAAAAGTAAAACGTACTTCTCAGTAACGTTTTATAAAACGTACTTCTGAAGTACGTTT
>JBCEWC010004719.1:0-26585 GCA_038996855.1 Solanum aculeatissimum
AATTGTACTATGAATAGTATTTTGAATATGTCAAACCAAACAAACAATAAAAATTACTCTCAGCATAACTAATCCCATCATAACTTTAATCCAAACCAAACGACCCCTTGAAAGAATAAAGAGAAATAACTAACTGAATTTTAAAACTCCTTTCATTGTCATACGGATTATTCACCTAGAAAATGTTGATAAAAGTAGTAGAAAGAATCTCATTTGATATTTTTTTTTTTTTTGTTGGTATTTTTCTAAGGTTTTTTTTACTGTTGTTTTAGATTTGGATTTGGAATCTGCCTTCATTATGCTCTCTGATTTATTCAATCTTGTTAGGTTATACGATCCCATAATTTACATTATAATCATCAACACAATGGAAAGAGAAAGAATCCTATAGTCTATAAAATTTAGCAATTAAAAAAAAAGAATCTTATTTTGACGTGAGATGGAGAAATTAAATTAAATAGAAAGAATAAAGAAATTGAGCCATTGGCAAAAATTGAAAAAGAATTTTGAGATGACTTGATATATCTATAAAAGATAGCACAAATTAAACTTCAAAATCTACATTCTTATGTAATGGCATAATTGCACTTAAATGTGAATTCCCTCCGATTTTTTCTTCTTCATGATTTTCCACAAAGGGTATGTTTGGTACCAAGGAAAATATTTTCCATGAAAAAAAAAACTTGAGAAAATGTTTTTTTTTATTGTTTGGTTCGCGGTGAAAATATTTTTTATTATTTGGTTAGAGAATGAAAATATTTTTTAGAATATCTTTTATTTTTGGCTAGATCTATCCCGATTCAGGACCTGACCTCAACACCTAATGCGAGACTCAACTCAACTTTCGACCCAAGATTCGACTTTCAAATCTAGACCCAGACCTGACTTTCGAACAAAAATCTAACCATACCGGATTCTAGACCTAACTTTCAAATAATTTAATTTTTTTCAAAAATAATTTTAAAGAGGTAGCGATGGAGTAAAAAAATAATTTTTTTAAAAATTTAAAACATTTTTAAAAAAATTATTTGGTGGGGGGAGGGGGTTTCTGGAGGGGGGAGGGGAGGTAAAAGAAATAAAAATTTTAAATTTTGATTAAACTCTTTTTTTTGTGTGTGTGGGGAGGTTAGAGATGAGATAAAAAAATAAAATTTTCAAAATGTGAATATTTTTTATAAATAAACTTTTAATTTTATTTTATTTTAAAAAAAAAATTGGGGGGGAAGGGCGGTAGGGGTCGTGATAGGAATGGGATAAAAAAATATATTTTAATTTAAAATCAGAGGACAATTTTGGAAAATATTTTCCTTAGTTTTTGAAATGAAATTATTTTCTTTAAATTTAAAAAAAATGAGTAATTTAAAAAATATTTAAGCCATCAAATATGAGAAGATTGAAAAACATTTTCTTCCTACCAAACACACCCAAAATCTAACAAAATAAGTTTAGTAAAAAATTAATGAAGACTAAAAATATTAACTTTTAATAAATTTAAAATATCAAAACTATTCAATATATAGTTAAAGGACACTTTTAAATCTACTGTCGAACAAAAGGGATATTTTTATTATTTAAATTTATAGTATTTTTAAATAATATATATTACTCTCTTCATCATAATTTATATGGCCCTAATATAATTTTGAGAATTAATCAAACCTTTTATATATCTTTTACATATTTAAAATAATACATATTATTTCCTTCGTTCAAATTTATGTGGCCCTAATAGAATTTTGAGAACTAATCGAACTTTCTATATGTCTATTAAATATGTAAAATTATCAATTATTGTAATTTACAATACTTTTAAATGATATATGTTACTCTCTCTCTCAATTCATGCCGCACTAATAGAATTTCAAAAATCAAACAAACTTTTTATCTTGTCTTTTGAATATTTTAAACTATTAATTATTGAGATTTAAAATATTTTTTTAATATTTGTCCTATTTTATGTTGCACGAATAAAATTTTAAGATTCAACCAATTTTTTAACATGTCATGTAAAATTAATTTTTGAAATTTACAATATTATTTACGTTGTTCTAAAATACATATTATTTTCTTTGACTCATTTTATGTGGTATCGATAAAATTTTAAGAGTCAACCATTTTTTATATGTCTTCTAATTATTTTAAATTATTAATTATCATAGTACTCCTGATTTTATTTTGTAATTTTTAAATATATATATAAAAAAGGAATAATTACTCCCTATGTAATTACTAAATTACTTATTAGAACTTATGTAGGTACTTGGTATATATTATAGAAATAACAAATTTATTACAAGTAATGACAGATCTGTATTCATTAACATATTATATTAATTTATTTTAGATTTTAAATAATTTTTATCATTTATTATGGAACAATTATCTAGAAATCTCATTAGGATTTTTCCTTTTTAATTATTTTCAATTATTTTACTGATTGAATTTTGTAAGAAATCATTTAATGTTATATTTAAGGAATTAGTTATTTATGAAATTTTCTTCATTTATTTATGGTGTCTAATATACTATATATTATTATTTTTATTTGTTCCTTTATTCATGCTTCTTTTTATATATTTTTTTTCAAAATATTTTTTTTTTAGTCTTCATGATCAATAATCAGTTTTCATTTTTTTAATTTATTTTATTTATTTTACGGATTGCATATATAAAAAATTATTTATATTCTGATTATAATTTTTTTTCTTTAATAACAATACATATTTCAATGGGTAGATATGTTAATAATAATTATTTATCATTTATTACGGAACAATTACTTCAAAGTCATATTAGGACTTTTCCTTTTTAATTTATTTGGAATCTTTTAGAGATTAGATTTTTTTTAAAGAACCATTTAATCCTATTTTTAAGGAGAGTTATTTATGGAACTTTTTTCATTTGTTTGGATTTTCAAATCTTTATTTCCATTATTTATAGAATTTTTTCCATTGTTTTATGGATTTTTTTTCATTTATTTAGATTTTTGAAACAATACTCACGAATCTATTAGGATTTTTCCTTTTTAATTTATTTCGAATCTTTTACAGACTAGATTTTTTAAAAAAAGGTACAATTTAATGCTGTTTTTAAGGAATTAGTTATTTATGAAACTTTTTTTTTCATTTATTTACAATGTCTAATATATTCTTTTTTTTTATTTGTTCCTTGATTTATAATTCTTTTTATATTAATTTTTCTCTCTTTTTTTTTGTAATCACCATGATCAATTCTCAGTAATCAATTTTCATTTTTTATTTATTCTTATCATTTTTTACTAATTGCATATTAGTGAAAAAAATATTTTTATTTTAATTATAACATATTTTAACCAATAGTAATTACTTCCTTAACTAAAGGATCTAAAGCTCATTAAATGCACATCCCATAAATATCGGCTAGTAAATGTAAAGAAATATATGTATGTAAATAGTTTGCTTCAAAGGGACATGGCTTAATTTTACCTACTTAAAAGTTGAAATTGAGGGCAAGTCATTTGATTTTGAGTTTCCCACCTATCCTTCCATCAAAACGAAGCGCAAATTTATGGCAAAGTATTTAGGAAGGGTATATTTGAACTTAAACTATAATTAAAGAATATATTTAATTATTTCTAATAGTAAAATTATGATGCTCTTGGTGAATCACTTGTAACTGAGAAAATCGTTTTGATATTATTATTACGTGAACCAAATACGAAAACACTCTATTCGTACCAACACTTGTAACCTGCCTTAAATTCTGCACTGAAAAGTATTCCCTAAAACTTAAATAGCAGGGTGACAACTAACAGGAAGAGACTTGTATGGTTCTAATGCCTTAATTCACTATAGAGCTCAAGCCTCGAGCAATACTCGAATTATTCCTTAAACACCTGAAGCATCAAGTTGTAGGAGGGGAGGAGGGAAATTCAACTATATACACAACTTGCCCCTGAACTAGACTGTAACAGAAAAAGTATCATTATGCAAGCTGGATATAAAAGATAACTATGCTTGTGAAGCAATGCCAGATACCACTTTGGATGAAAGTAATACCTCATTGAAAGAAAACTATCCTTCATTGGCCTGTTCATCATGATCAGGGTGGTCATGGCCCGAGCCGTAGTTAACCCATGGTAACATAGACTCGAGCAAAACAGCAATTGCGTTTCGATCTGTAAGATCTTGGATACGGTGGTTTGCAGGCTGTGCATCATTTGGCACATCTCCCCTTGGGTCAACCATGAAATTTTGTAAGTTATCAGGAGGTAACGTTGGAACTACATCAGAGAAATCTGATACCAGCAAGTGAGAATACCTAGTAAAAATAAGAAGAAAAATTTTAAGGCACGTGCATGAAGGGGGGAATGTGTAGACAGTAAAAAAGTAGTGAACTGAAGATAATATTGCAACATGGGTAATAGAACAAGGAAAAAGAAATTCATTGATGAGCGGGGCAGGGTGATAGGTAGTACTCACTCATTTTTCTCAGACGAAAATGCTTCTTTTCTCACACATGTCCAGTCTCTGGCATCACTCGCATCATTCTGCAATGCCTCAATCACCGAAAGTGCAGCATCCCTAAGAAGCCTCTGGAGGTCAGGAAGCCTCCATATAATATAGCTCCTTTCAACATATATATTAATCAAGTGATCCAAGGAGAGCGTGCCTGTTTGATCAGAGCTAAAGAAATTGTGCTTGATTATGCTAGTCCAGGCTTTATCCTTCAAAGGTACCTTCGACACCAACTTTTTCAAGACTGAAGGATGTAGCATCAATGCCTGCTTCATAAGATCTGCTGAAGAAGCTTTTAAATCTTCAGCCTTTCGCTCTTCAGCATGTTCATCATTTTCAACATAGTATCGGCACACAGCAAGAGAATAGGAGAAATTTGGAAATAACCACAAAGAATTATCGCTGTTATATTGCTCAGAGAACTGTTCAAGCCATCTATACTCCTCCGCTCTTAACGAATAGTAGTCAATGCAGAACAAGACACCCATCGGATCATCTGAATCTAGTAAAAGCAACAATTTGCAGAGCTCAAGGGCAGACCGATGGCAGCCACGTCTATCCATGTTTTTCATGTGGGAGAAAAGCACAGAGAAAAATGGTTTGTTGATTTCATAACTGAACTTAAGTTGACAGTTGCCCATCAAAGGAGTAAACATTGGATGCCAAGCACATTCCGATGCATACAGACATCTTGCAGTACAATCAGCCGACATTTGCTGTTCACCACTGAATTTGTAATATTCAGCTAATGTAATAAGTGAATCAACATGATACGGATGATGCAACAGAATATTCATGATACCATTAAGATCATGAACTGCCTTGGCACTTTCAAATGCTTTCTGGGCTTGGCTATATGATGATGTATGTACATACCTAGGAACACGATATGAACCCAATTAGTTCACTCTTTTACACTATAACATCCATCTTCGCAGATAAGAAGCATTATCATCAAATGAAATAAAGATATAGGGCTGAAGCTTCGACTCTTTTAAGGTTTTTAGTTTCATTGGTCAAAGTAAAGTAGAGCAATTAAGCCCGAATAAAATGATAATCAAAAAACGTAATTAATCATAACGCGAAGGAACTGAGACGCTGAAATCCATTTATTTCAATTGGCCACTCATATATAGGCTTCCTTTCTGGTTGTTGGAATTTTCTAAAAGAAAAAAATGGCGAACTTCCTTTCAGTCCACAGTTTTGCACGAGTTAACGCAATTCAGCTATCTGTTGGCATGTAGCTCAAATTAGCACACTCAGTCAGGTAAAGTGGTATAAACACTAACAGATGGATCTTTACAATTAGGTGATATTTTTCATGCATCTATAAACTAGAAGTCTAAAATCATTACTTTTGTACTTTAACATGTCAATGACTAGTGACTACAATTGCAAATAGTGGTGGAGCTAGGAGTTCAGGGGATTCCAAAAATGCTAGAATGCAACCACTTTTAAAGAGGATTCAACAATGTTAAACTATGTTGCTCAGTTCCAAGAGGGGAGGTGATGATTGGTAGGGAAGAAAAAGAGGTATGCAATATTGCAGACCAGAGAACATTGGCTTCTATTGAAGAATGGGAAGTCGACGAAGCAGAGCCACTATGCACGCAACAGCAATTGTTAATAGTTTTTGCTTGGGTGTAACAGAATTTGATCGGACTGGGGAAATTATTGGGGGCTGATTTCCAAGGTCATGAAGAGGAAGCTATGGAATTGTTACTACAGGTGGGCAGTGCTAGACAAGCCAGACACCAGGATGCTGTAGCAGTATGCAAGAAGACAAGGTTCAAAGGCTCTAAAGAATTGAGAAGTTTTGTAGCTTTTGATGTGAAGTTCAATAGAGAAAAGGGAAGGAACTTCCTAACTTATTTCTTGATGCAGTTTAAACTTGTATCATGGAACGTTAGGGGTCTGACTAGTAGGGACAAACGGAGGCTTGTCAAGAACATTATGGGGAGATTGCAAATCCAACATCATTTGTCTGCAAGAAACCAAACTAGAGGGGCATCTCACTGGGCTAGTAATGCAAATTTGGGGTGGCAGATGATCAAAATGGCATGTTTGGAAGCTAGTGGGACAAGAGGAGGGATAATGATGCTTTGGGATAGTAAAATATGGAAACGGGAAGTTTTAGAGACGGACTATACCCTTACCTGTAAGTTTGAATCACAAGTGCAGGATTTCTCATCTCATATTAAAGGAGTATATGCTACAAATTGCTATGTGGAAAGAAGGCTAGTTTGGAAAGAAATTGGCTTGATCAGAGGTTTATTAGGAGGTCCATGGGCACTTTGTGGTGATTTTAATGTGGCTAGATATATTTCAGAAAAGAGGAATCGTAACAGGAGAACAATAGGGATGAGGGAGTTCTCTGTTTTGATCGAGGACCTAAATCTTGTTGATCTTCAACTGGAAAATGCAAAGTTCACCTGGTTCAAAGGGGATAACCACCTGATGGCTTCAAGAATTGACAAGGTCCTGGTATCTCAAGAACGGGATGATGCTTTTAGCAATCTGAAACAGTACACCATGCAGATAATATTGTCAGATCACTCTCCAATCGCACTCCAAGGTGGTTCCCGGAAGAAGAACAAGAGCTATTTTAAGTTTGAGAACTGGTGGTTAGGGACTGAAGGCTTCACTGACAGAGTTAGGATATGGTGGAACTCTTTTGATTATAGTGGGAGACCTGATTACGTCCTTGCATCCAAATTAAAAGCCTTGAAACAAAAATTGGCGGAGTTGAGCAGAAGTGAGCAAGGAAATCTTGGCCAACACAGAAAATCTCTAGTTTAGAAGCTGGCTGCTAGGGAACATTACTACTGATAGAGGTCTAACAGAGGATGAGGCAACGGAAAAGGCAAATTTACTTCTGAACTTTGAAGGTTTGATAAAAAAAATGAATATGCATGTTATCAATCAAATTTCATGATTTCAAGTCAATTACATGTGAACCCATACCTTGCAATAGTTTTAACATATGGAGATCTACTGGAGACAGAGACCAAGATCAAGATCAATTTTGGTTAAAGGAAGGGAACAAGAACACTAAGTTCTTCCATAAGATGGCTTATGCACACAAGAGGTATAACAATGTAGACCAATTGTTAGTCCAGGGAAACATTGTCCAACAACAACATTCCCCGTAGAATCCCACAAGTGGGGTCTGGGGAGGGTAAAATGTATGCAGACTTTACCACTATCTCATAGATATAAAGAGGTTGTTTCCGGAAGACCCTCATCTCAAAAATATCAAGCCCAAAAAGCAGAAGATACTAGATATAAAGTGGAAAGCAAATGATAATATATAAAAACAATAAAAGTAACAAATATAACACGGACGGACAATAACAACACAAGATATAAAAACACCATTAATCCTACTATATCACAAGGTCAAACATCATCCTACCCCTACTAGCCTATTAACCTTCTACCCTAATACGCGACCTCCACTCCTTTCTAACTAAGGTCAAGTCCTCGATGAGATGAACTTGTGCCATATCTTGTGTAATTACCTCCCTCCAATACTACTTCGGTCTACCTCTACCCCTCCGCATAACCCCTAAATCCAACCTCTCGCACCTCCCAACAGGAGCGTCGGCGCTCATTCTCTGCACATGCCAAAACCATCGCAGTCTCGCTTCCTCATCTTATCTGCCACAGAGGCCACCCCTAACTTCTCTCGAATGGTCTCATTCCTAATCTTATCACCCCTGTCCAAGGAAACATTGTCCAAGAACCAGAAATAATCCAAGAGGAAATAGTGGAGTTTTATCAGAAACTTTATACAGAGGAGGTGCAGTGGAGACCTGCCAGCAATTTTTGAACTGCTCAAGGTTGACAAGGGAGGAAACGGAGGATCTTGAAAGAAACTTTGATGAGGAAGAAGTCTTGAGGTGTTTAAAGCAGTGTGCAACTGATAAAGCACTACGACCGGATGGCTTTACTATGGGGTTTTACATCAAATGTTGGGAGGTGGTGAAAGGTGACATAATAGAGACTTTCCAGAGTTTCCATGAACAAGGGAGGTTTGAATTCTACCTTCATAGCCTTGATCCCAAAGAAAAAAGATGCAAAAGAATTGAGGGAGTTTAGACCTATTAGCTTGATAGGTAGTATATATAAGATCTTCTTAAGAGTGCTTACCGAAAGGTTGAAAAAAGTGATGTCCAAGCTTGTTGATTCACAACAATTAGCTTTTATTAAATGGAGACACATAATGGATGCAATCCTTATGGCTAATGAAGCTGTAGATTCCAGGTTAGTATTAGAAAAACCAGGAATTCTATGCAAATTAGACATTGAGAAAGCATATGATCATGTCAATTGGGATTTTCTTATGGGTATGCTAGAGAAGATGGGTTTTGGTTACAAATGGAGACATTGGGTTAAGTTTTGCATCTCTTCCGTAAACTTCTCAGTATTGGTAAATGGCTCTCCAACAGGATATTTTAGATCACAGAGAGGTCATAGGCAGGGTGCCATCCTTTTCATACTAATCATGGAGGGACTCAACAATATGATCAAGAATGCTAGCAATGAAGGGTGACTGAGAGGTTTTGAAGTTGCCAGAGCTAGAAAGGGAAGTCAAGAGATCACTCATCTGCAGTATGCAGATGACACCCTGATCTTTTGTGATGCTAGGGAGGACCACCTTAAAATACTGAGGACTAATTTTAGTTATTTTTGAAGGTATGTCTGGGTTACATGTCAATTGGAGATAGAGCTTCCTGTATCCAGTAAATGAAGTACCAAACATGTAAATTTTGAAGCCAATACTTGGTGGCGAAGTTGGTGTCCTCCCTACCACATACTTGGGTATGCATTTGGGGGAAAAATCCAAGTCCATGGAAATCTGGAATTGGGTGATTGAAAAGTGTGAGAAAAGGTAGCAAGGTGGAAGTCTAAGTACCTTTCACTAGGGAAAAGAGTGACTCTAATTAATTCTGTGCTTGACGCACTTCTAGCATATATGATGTCATTATTTTCTGTCCCAACAGGAATCATCAACAGGTTGGATAGCATCAGGAGAAGATTTTTGTGGCAAGGAAACAAGAGAAGGAAGGATATCACTTAGTCAAATGGAAAACTGAGGATGAAGTGGCTTTGGAAATACTCAAGTGATAATCAAAATTTGTGAGGCTTAGTCATAAAGGGAAAATATGAAGAAAATGATAGTTGGATGACAAAGGAGGTTACCACCCCTTATGGTGTTAGCTTATGGAAATCCATTAGAGTACTTTGGAATGAATTCAAACTAAACACCAAGATCAAAGTAGTAGATGGCATAAAAACTAAATTTTGGAAGGATGATTGGCATGTAGAAGGAAATTTGGAGACACTCTTCCCTGACATCCACAATTTTATTCTTCAGCAACAAAATACTATAGCTGACTTGTGGACTCCTCAACGGTGGAATTTCGTATTTTGTGGACTCCTCAAGGGTGGAATTTCGTATTTAGAAGACACCTCAATGACTGGGAAATTCCAAGAGTAACAAAATATTTTAAAAGCATTGACCAATTCAGTGGTCTAGAAACAGGGCAGGACATATTTCAGTGGTTGGGAAACTGTAAAGGCAATTTTAAAGTAGGTGCAGCAAACAGGAAGCTGAACCATCAAAATTTGCAATTAATCAAATGGCCCTGGAAACATATATATAAAGCCAAGATCCCCTACAAAGTAGCTTGCTTTGTGTGGTTACGGGCTAAGGAAGCAGTGTTGACACAGGAGAATTTAATGAAGAGGGGAATTCCACTCTGCTCTAGATGTTTTTTCTGTGGGAGGACTGCAGAAACTGTCAATCATTTTTTCATCCAATGCGAAATCACTGGTCAGTTGTGGAATTTGTTCTTGAGACTCAAAAACATCTCTTGGTCCATGCCTGGTAGAATTTCAAAGGCTCCATATAATTGGGAAGAAGTTAGGTCACAAGCAACCAATTGGAGAATTGTCCCTGCCACTATTTGGTGGACAATATGGAAAGAAAGGAACCTTAGGAGTTTTTGAGAATAGGAGAGTAGTATGCAACAAGTCAAACTGAATTGCATTTTGACTCTAAGTTTTTGGTGTAATCAGATGTACTCTAATAATATTGTCTCTATCATTGATGTCTTAGACTCATTATAGGGATACGTCAGTGCTTTTAGAGTTTCTCATGTAAATATGTTTTTTCAGTACAACCTATGTACTGTTTTATGGATAATAGAAACAATTACCATTTTCAAAAAAAATTGTTAAACTATGTTGCTCGGACTCGGGTGTTGGTATCCGATACAATTACAGATCTAGAGGTCAGATTCTTCGTCATATAAGTTTTGGGATTCGAGGTTATGGATCCGAGTGTAGATATGAGTGGTGTGATACGGCCAATATATGTATATATATTTCAATTAAATAAAGCTATTGAACTAAAACTAATAAAATGTAACGCTTGATAAACACCTACTATTATATTAATAAGAACCTCACATAATATTAAAACATTCTCAACCTTTATATAACCATTCATATACAAAATTTAGTTCTCACTCATAGATCTAGTCAAAGCACCCAAAATAAGTTGGCCAAGTCTAGAATGGATCCCATACCCACAGCCGATACAGGTGCAATAGGGATTATGGAGAGTTTAGAAAACATAGATGTTAAATATACAACAAAAGTTATTTCCCCCTATTTATGTGTAATAAACTTTCAACGAAGGGGATTCAATTGAACAACTATGTGGATTAGTACAGCTAATTGCATTAAGACTATAGCTAGAGAGATGTTGGGCGTCGCAAGGGGTAAAAACAGATAGACATCGAGAGGATTGGCGGTGGATTAGAGAAGTTCAAGGGAAAGTGAAAGCAAGACAGTTGCTTATAAGGAGTTGCTGGAGAGCAAAAACTAGGAGAAGGGGAAATGGTACAAGGTGATGGGGAAGGAAGAAGTCAACGACAACATTTGAACATCGTTATGAAGAGCTACAAGACAAAGACAGGAGGAATAGGAAGTCGTATGAAACAAAGAGGAGGACAAGATCAGGACCAAGTGAAGTGCATCAAAAACGAGATATGGAACTTCATGACGAAAGAGCATTGACCAATCAACCGTAGGAAAATTATTTCCAAAATTAATAACTTAAAGATTTAAAAACAATTAAAACAACTTGTTCACTTTAAGGTTCTGGCCCTAATGGTCAAATCCATTCCAAGTAGTCTTAACACTTTCATATGTACACTCCAAGCTCGCATCTGGGACGAACCTCTCAACACATGCCTGATATCCTGCCTATACATTTCTTTATCTACAGTCTTCCTGTCCCGATTCATTTAGAAGAGCTCGGCTTTCAAAATATGTCCTGCTGCATGCAAAGGTTGATGAAGTTAATCCATCTGCCCTTTATCAATGATTTGCAATTTTTTTTGCATATTTCCACACATCTCTATCAAAAAAAAACTTTTCAATAGTTTCTTTGGCCCTATCCATGACTTCATAAATACAGCACGTTGGTGGTTTTTTCTCCCATCGACCAAACGGAGTACATTAACAAAAGCACCATCAACTTTAAGTGCTTGAACAATGTGATTTCAAAATATGGAGCAAGTCAAGTTTAAAGGTTAAAATACTTCCAAGAATTTGCTAACTAATACTACTTGATATGTCATCAAATCATCCAGAGACAAATTACAAAAAGAACTCGTTAATGGTGAAAACTTACAGTTTTCTTTACTCTAAAATGTGGTCTAAATGTTTCTAATAGTGTTTTATCTGCACAATCAATTGGAAGTCCAAGGCTATGCCTCATGTTGCATTAATACCCCTATTCCACTAGCAAAAGCATATAATATTGACAAGTCAACACTATCAAGAAAAGCAATGACATTTACCTGAAATCAGATATCCCATCTCTGGTTTCCACAAGTTCCATAGACAGTGATCCATCCCATCTTGGCCAATGTTCTAAAGGACAAACAAGAACAGTCTTCCGATGGTTCTGGCTCCCACGTCTTCCACCTCTTGACTGTCTAGAACTTCCAGTTTGATTACCTTTTTCGAATGAATTCACCACTCTAGAACCAAAAATCCTTCGAAGTTCATTTTCTGCATTAAGAAATTTCGGGTCCACCTGTAAGACAGAAGACATACATTGCTTGACCACTTTCCCTCTGCCATTTAAATTTGTCGGATTATATTTTACAGAATCAGGAGCAACATGCTCCAGATGAGAAGAGTCATCTTCAACTGATAACTGTTCTAATGACTCATTCCAAGAGTTCTCATTATCCTTAGCTCCTGGTTGTGACTTCTCCTTGTTTTTCTTCTTTTTCTTTTTCTTAAATTTCCTATCTGACAACACAACTGCTTCAGGAGAGGTTTTTGTGGTGGACAATTGCTTCTCATTGCTGTTTTCAATTGAGGATCCGTCATTGATATCTGCCTGGTTTTCCTGCAGTATAAATCCATCATTAGGCACAACTACTGTCAACTAAGTATAAAATCAACAATGCAGCAATGGTCACAACTCTATAGCTTCTGTCAACTAAGTATAGCGGCAAAGGGATTTAATATTTTTTGGCAAGTAATTTTCATAAGAAAAAAAGTGATTTTACAGATTACAAAGTCCACTCTAGAATGTTTGTATGGCATAAAATTAAACGATTTAGTGAAGGGGAATCATAGCACTAGCGTTTCAGCAGAAACAGAAGCTATGTATCAATGTTAGCACAAAGAATTTCAAAGCCAAGGGAATCCTTCTTTTCAAGAAAATTAAGAGGTTGGCACATCATTCCCGGGGCAGAGAACACAACCAAGGAGAATTCAAGAAGCACAAAAAAAAAAAAAAAAAAAAAATAGGAAGAGAGGAGTTTCGGACAGAAACTTTTAAAAGAGCTGGGAGTCACAACTGATATTTGTGGAGGACTCCTCAGCTCAAAAAGGTTAGTTTTTCTCTTTAGTTTTGATAGAATTGATTTATAAATAATCAAATTGGGATGGAGGTTGAAGCTTCTTCGGTGTCCTTTCAACCGGAAAACTTTCCACCAACTTAATCCACCACATTCGGTGATAGGTCTCCACCTTCAATTTTCTTCTACATCAGCTTGAGGCTTTTACGACTTTGTATACAAGATGGAAGAAGACAGAATTTACTTTAATGCAGGCTTCAAGTCTTTTGACATTACTCGATGGACAATAGGCAGAGACACTTGGTTTGAATGGGTGGAGTGCAGTCGAAACATGATGAGAGGGTCCAATATGAGTTTGAAGGTAATGAGATGGATCTGCAACATACTCAAAGAAGCATCCAGAGATGAGAAGACCACATTTAGAAGATGGAAGACTAGGGAAAATCTATTTGAATATTTTTGCACAAGAAAGTCAAATGAATATGGCAGATATATGAGCATCCTTTCACTGCATGGTTTAGAGAGAACAGTCATTATTATCCCTGAGTGAGCCTTAAAGGCAGGTTGGAAAGAGAAGGCATTTAAGATAGAAAGGTTCATTCAATGCTCCAATCCTATGACATTGGCTGAACAACCAAGATTCCTTAGAGAAGATTTATCATATGCTGGGTGGTTGGGGAGAGTAAATGGCATTCAAATTTTCGAGATTCGATAGTGACAGCGGGCAATGGAGACATCAGAATCAGTTTACCTCCTGGAGTGAAGGACACTGGATTGTACAAGAGGTGCCTGGTGGCATCTTTTGAAGAAGGAGAAACTGAGATCCCATCACTATCAGACATCAGGGAATGGTCTTCGGTCTCATGGAAAGTTGTATTTGGGATCAATTTTTAGCCCAACATCATGTTTCTTTTTGAATTTCCAAATAGGAATATGGCAGAGCAAATAATTCAGAGGGAATGGAGATGGAAGAAAACCAAGGTCAATCTTCAATTGTGGAATCCCGTTGCTGGTTGTGTACCGGCAACTCAAAAATCAACCACCATTTGGATTCGTGCTTTGGGAGTGCCATTGCAACTCCGATCTCAGCATGTATTTAGAGAGATTGGGATTCTATGTGGAGGTAGGGTCTCAACAGAAGAAGAGACAAATTTGAAGAACCACTTAATATGTGGAAGAATTCAAATTGCAGGGGATGGAGGTAACTGTCCAAATGAGGTTATGATAGAAAGAGATGGAATCAAATTTTTCATTCCTATCTGGGTGGAGAAAAAGGTTCGATTTCTTGGAGACTCGCCGGAGATAGAGAAAGTTGATGAAGGACCCAAAGGTCTGTTAAATCCTTTGGACCCTTGGACAAAAGGAGTCCCTGGTACCAGGGAAGGACAAGAGTACAGGTCAAACTCCGTTATAGGACAGGTAGACCATGTGAGATGTACAGACACAGCTGGATGTCACTTAAAAGATTTAAACAAGTCATGTGAGGAGGAGGTGGTGACTTTAAAGTCTCAAAAACAGTCTCTGGGCCTACTGAATAGGGGAATGAGCCTGATAGAGCAGCCCAAGTCATTTTTAATGACTTAACAAGTCCAACATCCAAAGTTCTTTTTATCCTCACTTAGCGAAAACAACTAGATAGAGTGCTCTGGCTTCAGAATTTTCTACTCAGGAGACCGAAGCAACACTAGGAAAAATATCAAATAATCCAACAGTCGATAATACTCAGAAGGAATTATTGTCGAAGGAAATGGCTATAGAAATTGCCGGCGACAAAGTAGGGGCAGACCGTCAGATTTCGATTAACCCTCACATGATCACTATCTCATGCAGCAATACAAAATTTTAAGAATGGGTGGATGAGGCGAGACCTTTAGCTGAAGAAGCAACTACAAAGCTCTTTGATGAGGAAAAATCCATGGCAATTTGGGCCAAAAAAATGTAATCAAGCTCGGCAAAATGTTTGGAGCTGTCTTTAAAGGCCATGAAGAGGAAGCCCCGGAACTCCTTATGCAAATTGATGCATGCATGCAAATTAGAAGGATGGAGCCGTCATCAAAAATCAGAAGAAATAGGTTCAAAGGCACAAATGAATTGAAGGATTTAATTACTTTTGATGTTAAGTTTAAAACTAGTCAGACAGGAGTGTGGGGAAACGAGGTATAAGGTCTGAATCATGAAGCTCAACCTAGGGTCTGGGAATGTTAGGGGACTTGATGATAGGGAAAAGAAGAGTGGCAAAGAGGACTTGATGATGGGGGAAAGAAGAGTGGTAAAGAGTTGTATAGAACAATGGAAGGCTTTGTGCGTCTTCAGGAGACTAAACTACAAGGAGACATTCAAGAGGCAGCGAAGAAAATATAGGGAGGGGGGATGGGTTAAGTATATGCTTGTCTAGCAACAAGTGGTACCAGGGGAGGAATCCATCATGTTATGGGATAGTAGAGTTTGGAAGGGAGAGGTGCAACAAATAGGTGTACATACTTTAACTTGCAGCTTTGAAGCGTTACTCCAAAACTTCAACTGTCACATTACATGGGTGTATGCACCACATTGCAATGCGAAAAGAAAGGAGGTTTGGGATGAATTAGGGGTTGTCAGAGGTTTAATGGAGGGGGGCCTTGGGCAGTTTGTGGGGATTTTAATGTTTGCAGGTTCCCCACAGAGAAGAGGAACTGTCAAAGGAGATGCTCTGCCATGATAGAATTCTCAGATACTATAGAAGACCGGGAGCTTATTGATTTGCCACTTTAAGGAGGAAGACATACTTGGGTTAGGGGAGATACAAACAATGCTACATCTAGGATAGATAGAATTCTATTCACCACCGAGTGGAATGAACAATTTAGTAAAATAAAGCAAATTGCTCTACAAAGACTGACTTCAGACCATGTGCCTATATCTTTACACTGTGGACAATGAGATCTGAGCAAAATCCTATTTCAAGTCTGACCATGGCATCCTCTCCTCAATTTATGCACCCTAAGCCACACACCAAAAGTAAGAACAGTAGCAAATATCAGCAAGCGGGCAACGAAAGAATGAAATGATGCAGACGAATGAAGCATCCACTCTAATTGAATTCTTAAATCAAACATACATCTTCAAATCTGAATTTTTATGAACATCAGTTTCATGTTATGCCAAGAAACAGCCCTTCACCGAAAACAAAAATGGCAATCACGGAAAGGGCAATCAATGCATATAATAAAAGCAATTGTTTTCGCCTCTCATCTAAAAGCAAAAACATGTACCGAGGTCCTGAGCCATCTCAAAATGAAGCAAACGATAATAACTCACTCCCCACAGAGACATCAGCAATTGGCTAATCTAAGTCCTTTTGTTGGCACATGAAAAACATATTCTTCACTAGAATCGCCAATGCAAATTGGTATCATATTAGCATCACCAACTGTTCTGGATGGAAGAACAGAAAAATCAACTGAGATAGAGAATGAAGAGTTCAACGAATAATTGTTCACTGGAAAAACGAAACACTAGCCCTCAGTTGAACAGGTAACATTCAGCTAGACAGGACTTTCACTGAAGAGAGAGAGTGAAGAGAAATGATTGAAGTTACCTAAGCTCGTGCTGGAGATACATCTCCATCCACAACAGATGTTCATTATATTACATCTGTCGTCTTCCATGAAGAGATTTAAGAGGAGCCAAACTTACAGACTGCACACTAATAAATTTTATTATCCGTACTTTACCAGATTATAACCAAATTCTTCTTTTTTTTTTTTAATCAAGTAAAAGGTTTCATAGATAACAAGAAGGTCAACTTGGCTGAATACAGTGACATGCCAAAAAGAGGAGAAACCTACAAAATATGGTTCTCTCGGAGAGGCACCAATCCTCCACACAAATAGGAACTACATGGATACTCCAAAAGAAAATAAGGCATCGGTGACTACTCCTCAATTGAACAAAGCTCATCTCCCCTCCGTCAAAAGCTCTCTTATTCCTCTCTTTCCAAATGACCCGCGTCAAAGCAAGAGGAGCGACATCTCAAGCCTTGTGCCGCCTTCTCCTAGCTCCACTCTTCCAGTTGAGCATCAACTCCCGAACGGTTCTTGGCACAACCCAAGCAACTACAAACCATCTAAGAATGTTTAATAAAGTATTTACAACCCCTGAAAAATAATATAATCGTGGTGGCTTGCATGCAGCTCAACTAACTTCACGGGATCTCTCTCACCTCCCACCAGCAATAGATCTATTGCTACAACTGTACAAGTACCTTTGTCCACCAAACCTAGAACAAATGGAAAAAATCACCTAGGGATCGTTTGGTTTGAATACAAGTTATGATTGGATTAGATATGAAGGAATAAGTTATGTTAGAATTAATTATGATAAGTTATGCTGAGATTATTTCTTATAGAGTGTTTGGTTTGTTGTATTCAAAATAACATGCTTGCATAAATTTTAAGAATAGGTTGATTGTTCACAAAATTTAATTTTTTATATTATATTTTCTTTGCAAACTTTAGTTATTCAATATTCACTCTTAAAATAAAACTTTCATATAATTTAGCTCAAATATTTTATTAATGCATTTCCATGATGATGCCGTAGTATTTAAAATAAAATTTTCTTCTTATTTAATTTAAAATAGAACTTCCATTTAAGTTTATAAAAGTAAAATAAATATGAGATCAAAATATAAATAAACAGAAGAATTGGTTATATATATTTATAAATAAAAATTATATTATATAGTGTAATGTTTTAATAGAAAAATATGAAGAATCATCATAAAAATAAGAACCGAAGGATGTGAATGTTGTTATATATGATATTAAAAAATAATATAAATATACGAATGTGAAAAATGAGGTATAAAAAGGATTCAAAGGATTATATTTGTCATTTACCTATTTTACTTCGGGATAAATTATCCCAGGATTAGTATACCACTTATCCTGGTATCAAATATTAATCCTGAAATAAATTATCCCAAACTTGTCAACCAAACAACAAACTAAGTGCCACTATAATTTGATTCCAAGACTATTTGGTGTTATCCTTCATACCAAACGACCCCCTAGTGTTTTCTCCTCTGTTGGGATTTGAATTTGAGACATCCTGATTTTAAACCCATATCATTGACCATAGGCCACATCTTTGGGCGCTAAATTCCCTAAGAAGGTATGAAGGTCACGAATTATGGTATAAGGTCAATAGGCCGCCCATTAGGTGGGAGAAGCAGGGGGCTTTCCTCGTATCCTCTTCTTAGTAGTAGTACTATTTAGTAATCTATGGTATAAGGTCAATAGGCCGCCCATTAGGTGGGAGAAGCAGGGGGCTTTCCTCGTATCCTCTTCTTAGTAGTAGTACTATTTAGTAATCTTGTAGTTTTTTTGTTCTTCTATGTGTTTTCACTATCCATTGCTTCATTTTGTTTTGAATTTTGTTAACTTTTTCTCTGGGTTTTTTTAAACTACTAACTAAGTTGTTCGGAATTGGGTGCGGGTATCCGATACGGGTGCGAATCTAGAGGTCGGATCCTTTATGATCAAATTTTTAAGATTTGGGGATATGGATCCATGCATGGATACGAGTGCGGGGATTCGCCTAAAAATAATCAAAGTATTTAAAAATAGATTGATAAAACCTAAATTATGAGATATTATGTGGAGAACTTGAAGAGAATCTTGGAAGGAGATTAAAGGAAAAGGCGTGACCTAGAAATTTATATAAAAGGTATTCCATTTTCTTCAATTTCACCATAACTTTTGTATTGATTATAGAAATCATTAAAACTGTTCAATCTTTCCCCATCAATTTTGCTCAAAGTACCCGAAATAGATTGACCATATCAGACATGGATCCCACACCCACACCCATATCGTGTCGACACGGGTGCGGCACCAAAAGTGAAGAGTTCGAGCAACTTAGACTGCTAACTTATTTTTTTGTAATTTTTTCTTGCAATCATTTTATTTTATTTTGTTTGATGATTGTGGAGTCTGAACTAACTTTCGCACACCTCAACTAAGTTTATGGGATACATGCCACCTCCCACCAGCAACAAACATTAAGTAACTTTGTCACCAAGGTTAGGACAGATAGAAAAAATCACCTCATATTTTTTGTATCCAGAGAGTTTGAACCTGAGACCTCAAGGTTCTCAATTTTATAAATAACTTCGATTTTAAGTCGAGGGTCTATTGAATACAACCTTTTTACCCCCACAAAAGTAGAGATAAGGTCGGTGTACATCTTACCCTTCCTAAATCACACTTGTGGGATTACACTGCGTACGCCGTCGTTGTTGTAAATAAAGAACAAATGAGTTCAAACTCAATGATCTACATTTTCTTGTGTACAACATGGGTTTATCCTTTTAACTTATTCAACAAACGTGTGAAAGGAGGAAAGTAGCAAAGTAGTGAGATTACTTGGTTTTACTGACAAGGGAATAAAGGAAAAAAAGATGACAGAGCATGAAAGCCATTTCAGACCAGGGAAGCTTATAATTCAAGGGATATACTGAGCAAGTATTTCCTTTTGAACACCTTTTTTGATGGATGGGGATGGAAACAAACAAAAAAATTCATCCATAAACATCAAGTTGGAGAGGTAGTGGTAAGGTCTGCGTACATTTCACCCTCCCCAGACCCCACTTGTGGGATTTCACTGGGTATGTTGTTGTTGTTGTTGTTGTAAACATCAAGTTGGAGTTTGAGTAATACATACTACTCAACTCAAGTTATACACAATTCTCCATCAAACTTAACACGCATACATATAGACTCTACATCAATAGCATACCTAGTGTAATCCCACAATTGGGGTTTGGGGAGGATGATGTATATGCAGACCTAACCTCTACATTATGGTAGTCTCTCTTCCACCAAATATACAAGTGAAACGTAATTTCTTTTAAAGCTTTCTACACCATTCCAGTACTTGCAAAGATGCTTAATATGTCATAGTCGACATTAAAGGCAACAATCAATTGTAACTTGTCACTTCCAAAGTTCTTGACATTCATTTCAATGTCCCTAAATTTTAATTCCATCCTACTGTATTTTTAAGACATAAAGAAAAAACTTATCTTCATGTTAGCACATTTACATAAGCTACTTCACTCTATCTAAGCCCAACTAAATGTATCAGGAAAAAGCTAATGCCTATGGACCAATTTAGAATTGTCAAATGACCACTTTAAGGTTATTCCTTACTGTTCCCATTTTAATCCTACCAACTTAATTGTCTATAATCAGGGTTGAATTGTCTTTAAATTTTTTACATGCATACATAGTGACTATGCCCGAAAGATTGCATTGACTACTAATATGACGAATCAGCAACTACATCCACACACTTGTTTTGGTATTAGCAATTACTTGAGAAGGAGTTCTTTGAAATAAATCAAGAACGGAATTTACAAGGCTCACAAATCAAAACCTTTTTAATCCTAAAACTCATACACAAAACTCATCCACAAAATCTTCACGTTATACCCTGTTCTAATATATCCATCTTCCTTGCTTCAATAGGAATCTTATATCCAGAGGAGTTAATTATTAAATGCCATGATTGTCAAACCACCTTTTTAGGTTATTCCCTGTTTTTTACATTGTCATCTTCCATATTTGAAACACAATCTTAAGCATCTTACTTCCTAGCATCATGGGCTAGCCTCCAAATTCATTTCAACACACAGAATTCAAGAAGTTGTTCACATCCCTTTGTTTTCTACCCTAATTTCATTGATATCTCAATAACTAGATTCGAAGACTATAACTTACGTATCTCATACGAGAGGGAAGAAAGGTCCAACGGCATGGAAGGTGACCCCCTTAACAACCGTGTGGGTTATTTTGAAAAGAGAGAAATAGGAGGGTTTTTGAAGGAGTGGAGCAAGATTTTTAAAATTAGCTAAGTAGTATTTTTCTCTAGTTTCCTTTGGGAGTACTTCGAGGTCCCTATGTGAGGATTGGACCTCTTCTGTTGAGAACCATATTATAGTGTAGGTTCTCTTCTTTTGTATATGGCTTGTATGTGAGGTTCCCACAATTGTTTTTAACATTCAAAAAAAGTGTTATGTATTGCCCTACTTAACCATAAATCGAGGTTTGGGTTATGTTCACTCGTAGACTTATTCTTGGCACTTAAAACATTATGTTTGTAATTTATGCAGTCACAAAAAAAATGGGTATATTCATCTTCTTTACCTGAATAGGCTTCTTATATATTAAAAACAACTAATGTGAATACACCAATTAGAATTGTCAAACAACCTTTTAAGGGTATAACCACTTATAATATAAGCATCTTCCTCACTTGAATCACAATCTTAAGCAACTTTATTCCATCTTCACGTGGTGGCCCTTGAAATCCATTTTTCAACACACATAATTCAAGAATTCAAATCACATCCATTTGCTCACCCTAGATTGTTGATATCTCGTATAACAAGATTCGAAGTGGTCTATAGCTTAAAGCCTTAACCACATTCTATGAATCAATCATGAATGGAATTACACGTCTGATCAAATCAAAAGTCCCTTTTTTCTAAAGCTAATTCACAAACCTCGTCAACAGCATCTTCAGGTTATACCATGTTCTTGTCTATTCATCTTCCTTATTGAAAAGGAATCTTATATATCAAAACTACTTAATGTGTATGCACCAGTTAATATTAGCAAACAACCTTTAAGGGTAAATACCCAATTCTAACATACTCATTCCATTCTCTCTCTTCTTTTTTTTAAAAATAATGTTGGTGTTCACGGCACCAGCTACCCTCCCACCAACACAAGTATAGGATAACTCTGTCCACCATAAATAGGCGGAAGGGAAGAAAGCACCTAGCATTTTTTTTGTCTGTGCAGGAATGTGAACCTGGTCTCCAAGGTTTTTGCCCACTTCATCACCGCCAGGCCACACCCTTGGGTGCTACTCAAATTGACTTTGGAATTTTAAGCAACTGTTCCTATCTTCACTGAACTAGACGCCCCTTTGGAGCCATTTCCCAACACAGATTTCAGGAATTTGTTCACATCCAATCTGATGAAAGCTGTTCGCTTTACACCTTTGCAAGGATTTGTGTTCCACCATATTCCAAGAACGGGATTTGAAGTGGTCTGCAGTTAACTTACTACCTTAATCTACCCTGAAATTATCAGGGTTCTGTTCATTGGCAGACTTATACCCACTGGAAGCAATTCCACGAAGTAAAATCAACACTATAATTTAACCAAAACGGCATAACTATCAAAAAATCTTTTTATTTCAATAGTGCTAATAACACAAACCTGCTCAACACCACCATCATCATCTTCATCGTCAAGGAGATCGAAGGGATTACGAAAGGTAGTGGAAGAAGGAGGAGGAGATTCAGATTCATCATCGCTGTTGATGAGTTGTTGAGGCTCAGCTACTTCTTGTTCTTTCAAGATTTTCTTCATCAAACGAACCGACATTTTTTCCTCGAGATTGATTCAATTCTCCCCCAAATTCAATTACGAACAATTCGACCCTTAAATCTGATTCAAGGTTTTTCTTTTTTCTATTATAGATATAGAAAAAATTGATGCAAGTCGGCTAGGTTTGTTTTTTTCCTTTTTTCCTGAATTTTCAAAAATATTTTAACATTTAACATGTTATTAGTTTTCAGATAAATCACATATTTTCTTCTTTTTAAAAAAAATAATACCTCCTCTCTCTCTTTTTCTATAGTAAAGTTTTAATTTCAATTTTTCACGTCACATATTTAATACTACAAAATTAAAATATATTTTTGTATATTTGAACATAATTTAAATTTAGAATCATAAGACTGAAAAGTTTTTTTTATTTTTTTAAAATTTCATGTCGTGCAAATCAAATCAAATTATTCTTTTTTAAACAGAGGAAATATAAAAGTTAGATTTTTAACTCAAAAGCTCATGTCATAGGTCAATCAAGATATCTAAATGACTCGTTGATGTTACCCATATATGATAAATAATTATTTAGAGGTAGGAATTTGGTATTTTCTAAAATTTGATTGTAACAATTTCGTAATTGATAATTAAAATTAGATATCAAATTTTAATTTTCAAAATTCGATCTGTTACGATAAATCTCAATTTGATTCGATAATTTAATTTTTGATGATTTGTGCTTACTCTTACCTGACATTGAGAATTGAACCTATTGTGTTCAAGTTAATAATAGACCCTTTTCAATTTTATATAGGTTGTGTGTTTGATTGAATATTAATTTAAAATTATTAAATTTTGTAATTTTAAATATATTATAATGGTTTTTGTTATTAAAGAATTTTTTTTTTAATATTTGACATGTTATTCTCAAACCTTAACATTATGAATTTGACATTATGGGTCTATTAAAATATTCAGTCACTCGTTTAGGTTACTCATATATATGATAAACAATTTATTAGGGGATTTAATATTTTCAAAATTTAATTTTAGTAATTCAATAATTGATTGAGAAAAAAATCAAATACTGAACTTTGAAAGTTCAATTTGATACGGTAAATCAAACTTTAATATTGTAAATCTCAATCCGATTCAATTCTATTTTCAATTTTTATGTCCACTCCTGCTTACTACCAGGAATAAATCTCAACTCTAGCAGGTGAAATCAACTTTAATCATCATCGTTGATCTATTATCATGTAATACTTTGTCATGATCCAAGGTAGGTCTTAGGTGTGACACAACGACTAGAATCCCCGAGGGAACCCTAATCAAGCTTTCTTAATATATCAAAAGTATTCATAGGCAATGAAATAACAATCATAATGCGAAAGATCATAAAAGGGGTCTAAGCATAATATCATAAGGGAGAACATATGACATAGACTCTTACATATCTAACGAACATCTAACATAGTCAATATAGGCAAAAGCTAAAACATGTCCCTAACTCACCCTCAAAGAAAACAGAACAAGAAATAGTTTCAAGTTTCAACACAAGCCAAAGCAATGGAAATAGAAAGAAACAATGTTAGTCCTTAGAGCATGAGGACTCACCAATAATCTTCAAGAGTATTGCCAAAGAGCCACATGGATGAGAAGAGGAATGATCATTCGCACCTACATTGTGAAAAAAGTATATAGTGCAAGTGACCAAATAAAACATTATGATAGGAGAGTATTTATGGGTGGGTATAAATACCAAAAAAAAAAAAAACCAAATTGAACTAATTCGATTCTTCAATTTTTTGATTTGTTGTCGGTATTCTTTTTTCAAAAGTTTAGTTTTTCAGTTTGGTGTTTAGTGTAGGCATCTCGAAACTTCGGTACACCAAAGAACCAAACTTTTATTACAGAAATTTTTGAACATATTATATATATATATAATAGCATACATATATATTAGACCAAAAAAATAAAATTATAGAGAGCGAGGCATTTTCTTACCAAAAAACAAAAGTCAATAAGCAATTAAATCATTCATGAAATAAATCAAAGTAACAACAAATTTGCAATTCATATGGTTAACTTGAAATATTATTTTCCAAGAGGAATCGAAATATATTTTTGTCGATATATGTCATGTAAAGGAACCCATCATCCTACTTGTTTTCTTTGAGCAATAGTTGGAAGCAGAAATTCTTGCTAAAGATAAATATTATTTTTAAAACACAAAAGTGTTCCATCGGAGGCACACCATCACTTAACACGATTTTAAATTTTTTAAGTGTCTTATACTTTAATTTTGTCCTCATTTTATTTTTCATTAGTTCGCACGAAAACAACATTTTAAAGCATCGAATAGACTGGATCGAAGTTCAAAAAATTGAACCAAATTGAATTAATTTGGCTCGATATTTGGTGCACACTTTTTCAAAATCAAAACCAAAGAACCAAGTCAAAATTTGCTTGAACCGAATCAAAGAACCAAATGTCTACCCCCTATTTAAAAGCGCAAGTAAATGTGATAATGGTCAATGCACAAGTAAATCATAAGGATAGGTCAATGCACAAGTAAATCATAAGGATAGTCATATAAATTATTGTGAAAGTCATATATATATATGGAATAGAACCATAATCGACAATAAAACCATGCAAACTATAACATGAAGTCCCCATGTCTGCTCGTACATCGCAAAAAAGGAAGCCTACTTGCTGGTAGAACTCTACTCCGCTAAGAAGATGTAACGATCCGAAAATTTTTGAACTTCTTAATGGTTGGTCTTTTATGGTGTTGGAATGTTCATGGTTGAATTTTGGTAGCCATGGGTTGTGTTTAAGTGGCTGAATGCAAAACGGACCTTTTGGTGTCATAGAGCGGCCGTTTGGACAGTGTACTTTGAGGAATCATAACTTTTGGTACGGAATGAACTGTGTGAGATACTATATATCAAAATGAAGTTCTTTGAGTTATCTTCGTAACGCAACTAGTTTCACTCAATTTGGAGTTTGTATGAGAAAGTTATGACCAAAACAGTGAGACTTCCCGTAATTAGAAGGACGCTGAAAACAAGTTCTAGAACTGAGTTAAGGGATAGAACACGAACCGTGTGAGGGTACACGGTCCGTGAGGGTAGTCGTGTGATGATCCAGTGGGTTCAAGGTGGCCAGGTTCCAGCCCATAGACCAAGTTAAGTCCCACGGACCACCCCACGGTCCGTGAGACCTCACACGGATCGTGAGAGGGTCCTGTAAGGTGGGGCAGAACCTTGGCTAAGGTGTGGGGATGGACTCCAGGCCAAGTGTGGCTCCAGGGACTAGTACACGGTCCATGTGAAGCCACACGGTCCGTGAGATCCCTCCGTGAAGTGATCCAGAAAGTCCCCTAAGAGTTCGAGCCGAAGACGAGGCCAAGGCAAAGCACATGGATAGGTACACGGTCCGTGTACCTGTAGACGGGCACCTAGAGCCTTCCGTGTGACACTGTGTTTCAGGGGTTAATCCGTTTCATTAATAGTTAATTCGTAATTTGATTAAATCCTATGCCCCTTTTAGGCTTTCTAAGGTCCCCTAAACCCCCTTAACCTAACCCTAAACCGTTTTCATCCATTCTAACACTCTCTATTGTACTTTGAAATTTCCTAAATTCTCTTGACCTCCATTGTTGAAAGCTTGAAGAAATTGGGGAAGATCATCCTTATCGTGAAATTCTTCAATTCCATTGGTCAATTGCAAGGTATGTGGATTTGATTCATGGATTCCCTTTCATCCATGAAGACCCAAGAACCCTCCTCTTTAAATTTGATTTT
>JBCEWC010004720.1:0-26585 GCA_038996855.1 Solanum aculeatissimum
CACTTGACGAGCCACTTCACGGACCGTCAAATGGCTCACGGACCATGGGGTGGTCCGTGGCCTATGACTTGTGTCCTAGGGTTGTTCCTGGCCACCCCTAGTACTCTGTACCTTGGCACGGCACCCCAAATAGACCGTTCCAAAGCTCACAGTCCATTTCCCTTGCCTTGGGCCCTTTTCAGGGCCTATCTCCAATGTCTTCCGAATTTCAGGCAGTCCCACTGTTCAGGTCATAACTTTCTCATCCGAAATTTGAATCGGATAAAACCAGTTGTGTTGCGAAGATAACCCAAAGAGACTTAATTTGATATATAGAAGCCCACACTTTTCAACCAGCATCAAAAGTTATGCCAGTTCAAAGTCCACTATCCAAACAGTCTCTTTAGGCCACCAAATGATCTGTTTTGCGTTTGGCCACATAAACTCAATACATGGCTACCAAAACTCAACCACCACCAGTATAACATCATACTATACCAACCATAAGGATTTTTCGAAAATATTTTAGTCGTTACATAAAACTTCCAGGTTGTTACAGTTAGCTCTTTTGATTGAGATCCCAGCTCCCTCATGGTTAGAAGAGGGAGTGATCATTGAGAAGAAGGAGTTTTACATTCCAACAAGGTTTTGGTTTGGATTTATCAACAGCAACCTAACGTCATCACAAAATGAGTCAATTCTTTGGCATTCCAAAGAGGCATTGGTTGAAGTATTATGGATTATCAAAAATTAAACCTCAATGTCATCATTGCCCTAGATATCTTCACCAGGGCAAATCAAGTGAAAACCTCTCTTTTTCATTTCCCAACCTTATCACAACCTTGTGTAGACGTGCTAGAGTTCCATTCAATAAAAGAATTGATGTGGAGATTACTCCCACAGCATCTACTGATATTTGGCAAATCAGAGTTGAGTTTTAGAGGGACGAGAATGATTGATCTAGGAAGAAACTGATTGATAAAACACCAGTGGTTGATGTTGAGGCCTCGAGGCTGGCACTGCAGAGCTGGATCCCGAGGTGGGTATATCTTCTTCCTCTTCCTCCTTACTTTCCTCCTCCGCTACACTACCTCTTATTAAAGCATAGGGTAAGCCTCGGGTCAAGGAAGACCCAAACTTGATCACTAAAGCCACTATTTGGAGCATTGGTCTAATGGCCAAAGCGGCTAATGTCCACGCCACTAATATTGAGTATTCCTTACCCAAGTTGATTGAGGCAGCCATCACCAAGGCATTGGCCTCACATATTGAGGTTGAAAAGCAGTAGAGGGATTTGATTAAAGCTCAAACCCTGAGGATGGACAGGCTCGAGGTGACTCTTGAGGATCTTACGAAATAATTAACTTATTTGAAGGAGAGGGTGATAGCTATGGAGAAAAGAGATGGTGATGGTGAAAGCTTGTCGGCCATAAAAGCTGATATTGAATATTTGAAAAAAGAGGTGGCATCCTTGAGGCCCACGGATTTGAGTTCTTTTTAGGATGGACTAGATTAAGCACCTAGAGTTGACATAAATATTGCTCCCAAGGATGTGATGAACGTAGATACGCCAAATGACGGTGTGGAAAAGCTAATATAGAAGGCACTCCGGAGACGGATGAAGGAGGTTTGGGAGTTGAGCCTAACCAAGTAGATCGTGAGGATTTGGCATGGTTAGAAGGCACGATTGTGGACATGGTATCAAAAGAGTCCCTCAAGGACACGCTCATGATAGGCACCTCAGGTGTACATGAGCCCTAGCCCGTGAGGCCATTGATTAACTCGAAGAGTGCAGCATAGGACATGGGCGTTGATGCCCTCGTGACTACTTCTTCGGCTCCTCCACCACTGCCATAGCATGTTTAACTTGGATTAGGGGGATTCTAACACTCATTCCTTCATTTGATGTTTGTTTATTGTTGTTCCTTGCACATTGAGGACAATGTTTCTATTAGGAGAGGATAAGCATTTGAAAATCCCCTATTTCTATTGATGATGAGTTTCTCACTAATTTCTTGATGAGATATTTTTAGTTTTTGTTGGTAATTATTTGAGACAATTTTAATTTTTGGTTTGTAAATAATTTTAATTTGGTTTGTAATAGATTAGTATTTATTTTTCCATTTTTATTTTCTTCTTTTTTAAGATTTAATGGATAAATAATTTGTGAATGATGTCCTTATTTTGTGGCTAACCCTATGCATATGTGAAAGTCACACGAATACGATAAACATGTCTCTTGTCCTTAGCAATCTGAGCATTGATAGCCTATATCTTTGATTTAGATAGTGCCATGGACAAGGAGCATGTACTAATTCATCAATTAGTCCGTCTCTTGAAAGATCAATCGATGCATTGATTTGGTGCATCATTAGTTTACTATGTGAGTATTGAGCTAGGATATGTGATGATCGTAAGTTGTGAGTGTACGTTGCCACTATTTGAATGTGAATCCATGTTGCCAAAGTGTGTTAGGAATTTTGTTGAAAGGCCTATTTTACAACACCTAGAACTTGCCCAATTCTTTTTAAGGAGTAATTTGGTTGATTCCGAATTAGGAAAGGACCTTAGGTCTTCTTTGGTTCTATTTGAGTCCACTTTGACAGCCTCCAATGACATAAAATTTATTCCTTAGTGAGCCCATTTGATCCTTGATCCTCTCTTTGGTAACCAAATAGCCTTGATCTATATTAGTGAAAGAAAATTTCTTCTTGATCCTTACCAATCTCTCCTTGAGCTTAAATGCGCAAAGTGTTGGCAAAAGGCCAAAGTTGAGGGTGTTGGTAGAAGAGGGAGGTTGTCTCCCACGAAAATGTTAAGGAAAGAAAAATAAAAGAAAGAAGGAGGGGAGTCCTTGAAATGATAAAATCAAGAAAAGAATTGAAAGAGTTGAAAATGATGAATTGAAAAAGAGAACCCTCCAAAAGCTGGAAAGATTGTGTAAAAAAGGGAGACATTTAGGGTGAAAGATAAAAAGCAAAATGGTTTCAATAGGATAAGAAAATAAGGAGGACTAAAAGAAATAATGAGCATGAAAAGAATGTGTAGAGTTCATGGAGGAATAAGCCACGAATATCCATATGTTATCCTACCCAACCTTAACCCTACATTATAGCTTGAACAAAGTCCTTTGGAATCCTAGTCCAGAATGAAATCCAATGAACTTTGATTGAGAATAAGGACAAGACTATGGGTTGAATCTTTCAGGCCATTTCTCAATTGGAAGAGTGAGTGTTAAAGAGATCCTTGAAGGTAATGTTCTAATCGAGTATGCATAGTATCTTCTTTGGCATGAGGGTAAATAATGATTCTTTTAGGCAGTGATCAGCACCTACATGAACAATGTGAGGGTAGATATGCCTTGATTACTCCTTAATCACCTCTTGAGGCTTCAAAATCATGAAGTTCGAGGGTGGATGACAAAGGTGGAATTTATGGTTTGCTCCATGTGGCCGTATTTGCAAGCTTTAAATTGGACTGATTGAAGTTTGAGTTGCTTGAGAGAAAGCAAAGGATTAAGTTGGGGGTGTTGATGAGTCCATAGCATGGACCCATTTTGGCCTTAGAATATGATGAAATATTTTTCGCAGCGTGATATTATGCATCAATTATATGACAGGAATGGAGCTTAAAGTGCACAGTGGACAATACTAAACAAAATGTAGAAAATGGGTAAAAGGTCATAAAAGGTAGACACAAGTGGCTTCGCCAACGTAGTCATCGGATCACTGAAGGTGCAAAGGGGTCGTCTAAGGTTACAGGATCTAAGTCTTTAAGTCCATGGAAATATTGTGGCTAGGATCGATAATCACAACCATATTTGGCATATCACCAAATGGCCAAGAAGATCAACAAATGTTGCAGTGCTCAAAACCCTAAAGTCAATGATAAAAGGGCGATGTAGAAGGAATTTCACCATATCACTAAAAATGATCGGTGAAATGAAAAGTCATCGCCTAATCTTCGAGAGATTCAAGTCTTCAAAGAAATGCAGTGGAAAGTGGTCAAGTGAATATTCAGTGCATCATCGGAGTGCTCGGCGATAGCCGACTTTGATCGCCTAATGTTTAAACGATGCACAAAATTCTAGTAATTTTACACGGACTATAAAAACCTTTTGGGAAAGAACATTATACATACGGTTCATATCATAATTTCAAAGAGAGAGAGTGGTAGTGTAGTACATGGAACATTTTTGCTCAATAGTACTAGGGTGTGAGGGTTTCAAACTTCTAGAGACACAATTGTAGAGTATTGTTTTTGTTTCATTCAACGTTTCACTTAAGATTCTTTTTACCCATGAACTCAGTTGCTGATGTTGGTATTGAATTTTTAATTTTGAGCATGAAAGGCTAAAACCCCTATGTTGAAGAGGTCTATATAATATGGGTTTTTGATTTCTATATTGGGTCTATGATATTTTGACTATATTGTTGTTAATCTGAGTGAATTTACATATATTGCTAAGTTTCTTGTATAATCCTATTGTTACAAACTAGGGGCTTACTTTAAATCTCTAATTATTACTTTAATCAGAGTAGTTAGCGTGTCGAATAGATGTATTAGCCGAAAACCTTGGGGTTTTTGTTGAATGCCATAGCTGTGGATTCATTGGCTAAAGTATTGGGTGGTTTGTTATACTTTATCAAGTTAGACATGACCTCAAGTGATTCGCGCATGTTGTCGTAATAGATTCATGTGATACACCTTCGCTATCGTAATTGAAGTGTTGGTTACAAGCAACCTATCCTATTCACTCATGTTTAACATGATTAATTAATTGTCTAGACCCGGCCTAGTAGATCTAATCCCATATTTGCATATCCCCAAAATCTCTCTTACTCTGTTGTTAATTTGTTAATTAAGAAGTTTTTGTGAGCTTAATTCCAACTTTAATTATTGTAACACCCCAATTTGAACAACCAATTGAGTAGTTCAATGAACTACTTCACCTCTTGAACCACTACTCCCTATGGGAATCACACCTAACTCTCTTCTTGGGTTAATATGGTGATAACGATCGTCCCTGCTTCATTCAAATAGTAGGTTTGAATGTCATCAAAGATCATAAGCTTTGAAATTAATTAGAGTAGCTCTTTAAAATCTTTGGTGATTCATTTATGTGAGAATTGTCCTCATCACAAGTGAAACTCACGATTAGGTGAGAATTTTCCTTTCACCAACTTTCATTCATTCATTAACAGACATAAAAATCATTATTGAATAAACATTCATAAATGTTGGGTGAAGCCCTTAACATTTATCATCATAGTTCAGAGTAAAACTAGGGTAATTATGTGGGTTCAATTTCAAATCAACTTTAAACCATGAAATTCAATGAAAAATCATGCATAATTACAATAGAAATCATCAATTGAAATTATGAATATATGAACCCACATTAGACATCATGAACCCTAGTAAGCCTTATGTGAAATTACTTGAGATTAATTAAAATTATGCAAATTCATACTTAATTGGGTAATTTAAACAATAATTAAAATGTAATTTATGTAATTGAATCAGACCCATAATGAAGATCATGAACCCAAATAGAATTTGTAGAGAATTCATATAACAATAACCACTTTCATGCAATGATCAACAATTCAATATTCAAATAGATTAGAAATAATGAATTAGATCATAATTGAGGAAACTAGTAGAAGTAGAGGAAATTCATAAACTTTTGTGCTTGAAATTAGATCAAACATAATAGGGATTTCTTTGTGCCCCATGGGTGAAAGAAACTCATAGATAAATACTCACATACCTTGATGAGAAATTTTGTACTTTGTGCATTGTGGAAGAATGGGGTTAAATTGGGGGAGTGGGATAATTAATATGAGGATAATTAGTCCAAAAAATCATCCAGATTCACTGAATGACGCATAGAGAAGAGTCTAAAATGCCACCAACTTAAAACTTAAAATCAGACAGAAATCATAGTATAGGTCCATGAAGCAGACATGCTAGATCATAGTTCATTCTTGAGAGAATTCCCATTTTGATCAGATTTGCCCATATTTTGACTTGGCATATTTGTAACCACCATCAACCAAGTCCGTGACGCACCCTATCGCTGGCCCTTCTGGATAGGAAAATTTTAAAAAATTTATTTTGCGAAATACAGTTATAAAATCCCTTGATACCATGTTCACTATATTTTAGTTTATTATATCATATTCCCACATTCAAAATACCCATAATAATACAATACCTCTCCCTTGGAAATATTCATCCTCAAATGAGATAAGACTAGCTTGAGTAGAGAAGAGTATACAACTAACAACCCAACATGAATGCAATAATACAGTTTAAAACATCATTTAAAATCATATTCTTGAATATTCATGCATGTAATATAACATAGAGAAGTTGAAACATAGGAGTATGGAGAATGCTAGCACGAATAGCTAAGTACCTTAGGCTTGAGTGGAAAAAAAGAGGTAAGCATATCACTTTATCATATCCACTTCCATTTCCCATATAACACTTTCAACTTCTTGGTTCCTCCATAATCCTTTAACGGATGCAATCTCCTTATTTCTCAACTTCTTAACTTATTGATCCAAAACATCAACTGAAACCTCCTCGTAGGTCAAATTCTCTTCCACATTTACATCACCCAAAGGTACAATAGAGTTTGGATCACCTACATACTTTCTCGACATTGACACATGAAACACCAGATGAACTGAAGCTAACTCCAATGGAATGTCTATTTCATAGAAAACCTTACTGATGTTATAAAGTTTTAATGATTTAACAAACAATGGAAACAAGAAACAGATAAGGGACTTGATCCTATGAGTTCAGTGAACCTAAAGGTGACACCCGACAAACAGTACACTATACACATGCTAGTTTGTTATTTGTTGGTGTGTGTCTGCCTGTTATGCAGACATTGTCTAGCTAATCAAATTACTCCAAATAATTTTTATGTTGGGTATATATACCCAACCTTTCTTGAAGAGAAAGCTTGAGGGTTTCTACACACATTGAGTGAGTGTTCTTGATGAGGCTCTCAAGTAGTACACTTAGCAAAATCAAAATGTTTTTTTACTTTGTGTACTTCATTGTGCTAAAATGGTGTTTGTATCTTGTGAAATGATTCCTAAACTATAATGATATTTAAGCAAGTCTTTTCTCTTCATTGCTAGAGTTAGCTATGGTGAGTGTTGAAGTCTAAGTTGGATAGAGCTACTTAATTTAGTGGGTAGTGGAGTAGCTACTTAGTTGGCTCATACCAATGGTACTATCATGGTGAGGGGGAAGGGATCTAGAGTTAGGTTTCTTGGTTGGAAGAGTTTGTAATCCAAAGCATTGCTCCCTTGAAGATTAATAGAGTTGGATTGAAATCCTATGAGTGCAAATCATGGTTTTCTCCTCCCTTGAGCAAGGGGTTTTCCACGTAAAAATAGCTTGTCTCGTTTTACTTTGTTGCTATATTATTTTTATTGTTTTTGTTTATTGTTTTGCTCTGACAAGGGACTTGGTCCCTTTGTACTCTGTGGACACTGACATTTCCATCAATTGGTATTAGATCTTGGACTCTCTAAAACATTAACACCTAGAGAGGATCTTGAATAAAAATGGCAGCTCTACTAAATCTTAAAGAGGGTCAATCATCTACCAAACCTCCTCGCTTTAATGGGAAATTTTATAGTTGGTAGAAGACTCCTATGCATGATTTTCTTATGGTTGAAGATAGAGAGCTATGGAACATTGTGCTTGATGGTCATTATGTTCCTACTTGGAGGTGAAATATGGTTATATCGCTCGAGTAGTCCTTAGGACTAGACAACAGTAAAATGGTATAGATTGAAAGAAGCTTGAGAAGAATTACAAGACTAAGAAGTTGTTGTTCTATGGTATTGAGGCTGGGGAGTGGAACTTGATCTCTTCTTGTGAGTTAGCCAAGAAGATTTGGCATTGACTTCGCACAACTCATGAAGGAATATAGAAAGTGAAGGAGTCTAAAGTTGATTTGATCACTAGTTAGTATGAAACGTTTACTATGAAGGAAGGTGAGTCTATTCATGACATGTATACCAAGTTCTCATCCATTATCAATAAATTCAGATATTTGGGTGAACCCATTCACCCCAACAAATAAGTAAGGAAGATTCTTACAATTCTTCCTAAGTCTTGGACCATCAAAATTGATGCAATCACTGAGGTCAAGGATCTGAAGGTGTTGACAATGGATGTCTTCATTGGTATTCTTCAAACTCATGTGTTGAATAGAGAAAATGATGTTGCTAAGAAGGAAAAATCACTAGCTCTAAAGGTGGAACAAGCTATAGAATTTGATGAAGGTGAAGATCAGATGGCATACCTCACAGGGAGATTTCAAAAAATTGTGAGGAAGCATGGTGGTTTCAATAAGAAGGAAAATCCTAGCAGAGCTGCTACTAGTAAAGATTTGTGTCACTAGTGTGGAAAACCAGGAATTTCATTAGAGACTATTCAATGCACAAAATAGAGCAAAAAGACTATGCCAAGCCTGGGGGCACCAAAGACAAGTTGAGGGACTCAATCCTTAACAAGAAAAACATAAAGGCTATAGCAAACTATGTTGTGAAGAAAGTCATTGCTATTTGGGGAAATTTCTCAAGTGAATCAAAAGAGTTTGAGCAGACAGAGGATGCTTCCTTGATAGCTATGAAAAAAGATGAGGAGATATTCAATCAAATATATACATTTTTAGAAAGTTTGATGATTATGATGAATTTAAGGATGAGGTTACCCTATCTTATTTTAAGAAGAACTTGCACATTATTTCTATTAAGAAGTTGTGAATGTTAGTTATTATTTGTATTGATTCAATTACCGAGTTAACTGTTAAAAAGGATATGTTGAATAATCAATTACATCTTGTTCAAAATGAAAATGTTGCCCTAGCTTCTCATTTTTCTAAGGTGGAGGAACATGTGTTAGATATGAAATTAGAGAATATGACTCTTTATGAAAAGTTGAATAAAGAGTCAAAAGACTATCTAAAAGGGAAAGAAAAGGCTAATAGCTTGCAATTTCATATTGAGGCTAGTCTAAATGAGCCTGAAACTAAGTTATTTATGGCTCTAGAAAGGAATATTCAGTTAGAGAGGGACCTGGTCGATCTGAGTCAAATAATGTTTGTCCAAATCTCTCAAAAGGACTACTTCTTCTAAAATGCTAGATACTCTGACTCATCAGGGAACAAATAGTAAGAAAGGTATGGGGTTTATGAAGAAAAGTCTATCTCATACCACTTATAGAAAAAATGTCATTGGGTCAGATCTGTTATTATACACTCACAGTGGAAGAGATGGTCATCTCAAGACCAACTGTCTTGCATTGTAAATTTTTGAAGATCATCTTGCAAGATATTTTGAACAAAAGAGAAGAAGAGTGGGACCAAGTCCTAGAGTGAATCCCTAGAAAACTTCTAAGATAAAGAAAGTGGTGCTACCCCCGGATATGAAGAGTGTTAATTACCTTCTTATCTGCTTACGGGGAACTCAAATTAAAATAGGTTCCTAAAACCAACAAGTGATCTCTTGCAGGTAAGTGAAGGAAGCAGCAGCCAATGCTGGTAGATGGATAGTGGTTGCTCAAAGCATATGACCGGAAATGTTGAAAACTTCCTATCACTTAAAGCACTACAAGGTAGAGGTGTTTCTAGTCCTTAGCAATCCGAGTATTGATAGCCCATATCTTTGATTTGGATAGTGCCATGGACAAGGAGCATGTACTAACTCACCAATTAGTCTATCTCTTGAAAGATCAATCGAATCATAGATTTGGTGCATCATCTGTTGACTATGTGAGTATTGAGCTTAGATATGTGATAATCGTAAGTTGTGAGTGTATGTTGCCACTATTTGAATGTGAATCTGTGTTGCCAAAGTGTTTTAGGAATTTTGTTGAAAGGCCTATTTTACAACACCTAGAACTTGCCCAGTTTGTTTTAAGGAGTAATTTGGTTGATTCCAAATTAGGAAAGGACCTTAGGTCTTCTTTTGTTCTATTTGAGTCCACTTTGACAACCTCCAATGACATCAAATTGATTCCTTAGTGATCCCCTTTGAGCCTTGATCCTTTCTTTGATAGCCAATTAGCCTTGATCTATATTAGTGAAAGACAATTTCTTTTTATATCTTACCAATCCCTCCTTGAGCTTAAATGCGCAAAGTGTTGGCCAAAGTCCAAAGTTGGGGGTGTTGGTAGAAGAAGGGGGTTATCTCCCACGAAAATTTTAAGGAAAGAAAATAAAAGAGAGAAGGAGGGGAGTCCTTGAAATGACAAAAATAAGAAAAGAATTGAAAGAGTTGATAATGATGAATTGAAAAAGAATTGCCTGAAAAAGAGAACCCTCCAAAATCTTGAAAGATTGTGTAAAAAAGGGATACATTTAGGGTAAAAGATAAAAAGCAAAATGGTTTCAATAGGATAAGAAAAGAAGTAAGACTATAAGAAACAATGAGCATGAAAAGAATGTGTAGAGTTCATGGAGGAATAAGCCACTAATATCCATAAGTTATCCTACCCAACCTTAACCCTACATTATAGCTTGAACAAAGTCTTTTGGGATCCTAGTCCAGAATGAAATCAAATGAACTTCGATTGAGAATAAGGGAAAGACTATGGGTTGAATCTTTCAGGCCATTTCTCAATTGGGAGAGTGAGCATTGAAGATATCCTTGAAAGTAATGTTCAAATTGAGTATACATAGTATCTTCTTTGGTGTAAGGAAAAATGGTGATGCTTTTAGGCAGTAATCAGCACATATATGAACAATGTGTGGGTAGCCATGCCTTGATTACTCCTTAGTCACCTCTTGAGGCTTCAAAATCATTTAAGTGGCTTATGGAAGTTCGAGGGTGGATGACAAAGGTGGAATTTATGGTTTGCTCCCTGTAGCCCTATTTGCAAGTTCTAAATTGGACTGATTGACGTTTGAGTTACTTGAGAGAAAGAAAAGGATTAAGTTGGGGGTATTGATGAGTCCATAGCATGGACCCATTTTGGCCTTAGAATATGATGAAATATTATCCGCAGTGTGCTATTATGCATCAATTATATGACAGGAATGGAGCTTAAAATGGACAATACTAAACTAAACTTAGAAAATGGGCAAAAGTACATAAAAGGTAGACGCAAGCGACTTCGCCAACGTAGTCATCAAATCACTGAAGGTGCAAAGGGACCGCCTAAGGTTGCAGCATCCAAGTCCCTAAGTTCATGGAAAAATGGTTGCTAGGATTGACAATCGCCAACATATTTGGCATATAACCAAATGGCCAAGAAGATCGACTAATATTGCAGTGCTCAGAACCCCAAAGTCAATGATAGAAGGGCGATGTAGAAGGAATTTTAGCAAATCGCTAAAAATGATCGGTGGAATGAAAAGTCATTGCCTAATCTTGCAGAGATTTAAGCCTTCAAAGTAATGTAGTGAAAAGTGGTCAAGTGCACATTCAGTGCATCATCGGAGTGCTCGGCGATGGCCGACTTTGACCGCCTAATGGCTACTCAATGCACAAAATTCCAGTAATTTTGCACGGATTATAAAAACCTTTTGGGACAGAACATTGTACATACGGTTCATATCATAATTTCAAAGAGAGAGAGTGGTAGTGTAGTACATGGAATATTTTTGCTCAATAGTACTAGGGTGTAAGGGTTTCAAGCTTCTGGAGACATAATTGTAGAGTTGTTTTTGGTTTAATTCAATATTTCTCTTACAATCCTTGTTAATCATGAACTCAGTTACGGAAGTTGGTATTGAATTTTTAATTTTGAGCATGAGTGGCTAAATCCCCTATGATGAGGAGGTCTATATAAAATGGGTCTTTGATTTCTATGTTGGGTCTCTGATATTTTGACTATATTGTTGTTAATCTGAGTGAACTTACATATATTGTTAAGCTTCTTATATAATCCTATTGTTACAAACTTGGGATTTACTTTAGATCTCTAATTATTACTTTAATCGGAGTAGTTAGAGTGTCGAATAGATATATTAGCAGGAAACCTTGGGGTTTCAGTTGAATGCCATAGCTTTGGATTCATTGGCTAAAGTATTGGGTGGTTTGTTGTACTTTCTTAGGTTATACATGACCTCAAGTGATTCGTGCATGTTGTCGTAATAGATTCATGTGATACACCTTCGCTATTATAATTGAAGTGTTAATTACAAGCAACTTATTCTATTCACTCATGTTTAACTTGATTAGTTCATTGTCTAGACCCGGCCTAGTAGATCTAATCCTATATTTGCACATCCTCAAAATCTCTCTTACTCTGTTGTTAATTCGTTAATTAAGAATTTTTTGTGAGATTAATTCCAACTGTAATTATTGTAACACCCCAATTTGAACCAACAATTGAGTAGTTCAATGAACTACTTCACCTCATGAACCACTATTCCCTATGGGATTCAAACCTAACTCTCTTCTTGGGTTAATATGCTAATAATGATTGTCCCTGCTTCATTCAAGTAGTAGGTTTGAATGTCATCAAATCATAAGCTTTGAAATTAATTAGAGTAGCTCTTTAAAATCTTTGGTGATTCATTCATGTGAGAATTGTCCTCATCACCAGTGAAATTCATGATTAGGTGAGAATTGTCCTTTCACCAACTTTCATTCATTCATTAAGAGACATAAAAATCATCATTGAATAAACTTTCATAAACGTTGGGTGAAGCCCTTATCATTCATCATCATAGTTCAGAGTAAAACTAGAGTAATTATGTGGGTTCAATTTCAAATCAACATTAAACCATGAAATTCAATGAAAAATCATGCATAATTACAACAGAAATCATCAATTGAAATTATGAATATAGGGACGCACATTAGACATCATGAACCCTAATAAGCCTTATGTCAAATTACTTGAGATTAATTAAAATTATGCAAATTCATACTTAATAGGGTAATTCAAATAATAATTAAAATGTAATTTATGCAATTGAATCAGACCCATAATGAAGATCATGAACCCAAATAGAATTTGTAGAGAATTCATATAAAAATAACCATTTTCATGCAATGATCATCAAATCAATATTCAAATATATTAGAAATCATGAATTAGATCATAATTGAGGAAACTAGTAGAAGTAAAGGAAATTCATAAAATTTTGTGCATGAAATTAGATAAAACATAATAGGGATTTCTTTGCTCTCCATGGTTGAAAGATACTCATAGATAAATACTAACATACCTTGATGAGAAATTAGAAGAATCTTTGAATTTAATGAAGAACTTGGAGAATTGTTTGAAGATACCTAATGGAGTTCTAAGAGCCTTTCTAGACAGAGAAATTTTGTACTTTGTGAATTGTGGAAGAACGGGGTTAAATTGGGGGTTTGGGATAATTAATATTAGGATAATTAATCCTAAATAACATCCAGATTCACTGAAAGACCATAGAGAAAAGTCTAAAATGCCGACAACTTAAAACAAAAAATCAGACAGAAATCATCGCACAGGTCCACGAAGCAGACATGCTTTATCATAGTTCATTCTTGAGAGAATTCCAGTTTTGATCAGATTTGTCCATATTTTGACTTGGCATATTTTTAACCACCATCAACCAAGTCCGTGACGTACCCAATCGCTAGCCCTTCTAGATAAGAAAGTTTTAAAAATTTATTTTGCGAAATATAGTTCAGAAATCCCCCGATACCATGTTTACTATATTTTAGCTTATTATATCATATTCTAACCTTCAAAATGCCCATAATATTAAAATATCTCTCCCTTTAAAATATTCGTCTTCAAATGAGATAAGACTAGCTTGAGTAGAGAAGAGTATATAACTAACAACCCAACATAAATGCAATAATACAGTTTAAAACATCATTTAAAATCATATTCATGAATATGCATGAGAGTAATATAACATAGAGAAGTCGTAACGTACAAGTTTGGAGAATTCGAGCATGAATAGCTAAGTACCTTAGGCTTGAGTTGAAGAAAAGAGGTAAAGGTATCACTTTATCATATCCACTTCCATTTCCCATATAATACTTTCAACTTCTTGGTTCCTCCGTAAAACTTTAACGGATGCAATCTCCTTATTTCTCAACTTCTTAACTTGTTGATCAAAAATTTCAACTAAAACCTCCTCGTAAGTCAAATTCTCTTCAACATTTACATCACCCAAAGGTACAATGGAGTTTGGATCACCTACATACTTTCTCAACATTGGCACATGAAACACCAGATGAACTGAAGCTAACTCCAATGGAAAATCTAGTTCATAGACAACCTTACTGATGTTATAAAGTTTTAATGATTTAACAAACCATGGGAAAAGGAAACAAATGAGGGACTTGATCCTATGTGTTCTGTGAACCTATAAGTGACACCCGACAAACAGTACACTATACACATGCTAGTTTGTTATTTGTTGGTATGTGTCTGCCTGCTATAAAGACATTGTCTAGCCAATTAAATTACTCCAAATATTGTTGATGTTGGGTATATATACCAACCCTTCTTAAAGAGAAAGCTTGAGGGTTTCTGCACACATTTAGTGAGTGTTCTAGGTGAATCTCTCAAGTAGTACACTTAGAAAAATCAAATTTGTTTTTACTTTGTGTACTTCATTGTGCTAAAATGGTGTTTGTATCTTGTGAATTGATTTCTAATCTATAATGATATTTAAGCAAGCCTATTCTCTTTATTTCTAGAGTTAGCTATGGTGATTGTTGAAGTCTAAGTTGGCTAGAGCTAATTGATTTAGCGGGTTGTGGAATAGCTACCTAGTTGGCTCGTACCTATGGTACTATCACCATAAGGGGGAAGGGATCTAGAGTTAGGTTCCTTGGTTGGAAGAGTTTTTAATCCAAAGCATTGCTCCCTTCAAGATTAATAAAGTTAGAATGAAATCCTGTGAGTACAGATCATGGTTTTCTCCTCCCTTGAGCAAGGGGCTTTCCATGTAAAAATAGCTTGTCTTGTTTTACTTTGTTGCTTTATTATTTTTATTGTTTTTGTTTATTGTTGCTCTGACAAGGGACCTGGTCCCTTTGTATTCAGTGGATGCTGACATTTCCATTAATTGGTATCAGATCTTGGACTCTCTAAAAGGTTAACACCTAGAGAGGATCTTGAAGAAAAATAGCAGCTTTACTAAATCTTAAAAAGTGTCAATCATCTACCAAACCTCCTCGCTTTAATGGGAAATTTTATAGGTTGTAGAAGACTCGTATGCATGATTTTCTTATGGTTGAAGATAGAGATCTATGGAACATTGTGCTCGATGGTCATTATGTTCCTACTTGGAGGTGAAATATGGTTATATCGCTCGAGTAGTCCTTAGGACTAGATAATAGTAAAATGGTGTAGATTGAAAGAAGATTGAGAAGAATTACAAGACAAAGAAGTTGTTTGTTCTATGGTATTGAGGCTGGGGAGTGGAACTTGATCTCTGCTTGTGAGTCAGCCAAGAAGATCTGGGATTGACTTCGCACAACTCATGAAGGAATATAGAATGTGAAGGAGTCTAAAGTTGATATGATCATTAGTTAGTATGAAAATTTTACTACAAAAGAAAGTGAGTCCTTTCATGACATGTATACCAAGTTCTCATCCATTATCAATGAATTCAGATATTTGGGTGAACCCATTCACCTGAACAAACAAGTAAGGAAGATTCTTACAATTCTTCCTAAGTCTTGGACCATCAAAATTGATGCAATCACTGAGGTCAAGGATCTGAAGGTGTTGACAATGGATGTCTTCATTGGTATTCTTCAAACTCATGTGTTGAATAGAGAAAATGATGTTGCTAAGAAGGAAAAATCACTAGCTCTAAAGGTGGAACAAGCTATAGAATTTGATGAAGGTGAAGATCAGATGGCATACCTCACAGGGAGATTTCAAAAAATTGTGAGGAAGCATGGTGGTTTCAATAAGAAGGAAAATCCTAGCAGAGCTACTACTACTAAAGATTTATGTCACTAGTGTGGAAAACCAGGCATTTCATTAGAGATATCCAATGCACAAAATAGAGCAAAAAGACTATGCCAAGTCTGGAGGCAGCAAAGACAAGTCGAGGGACTCAATCCTTAAAAAGAAAAGCAAAAAGGCTGCAGCAGTCTATGTTCTGAAGAAAGTCATTGCTATTTGGGGAAAATTCTCAGGTGAATCAAAAGAGTTTGAGTACACAGAGGATGTTTCCTTGATAGCTTTGAAAAAAGATGAGGAGATATTCAATCAAATGTTTGCATTTTTGGCAAAGTCTGTTGATTGTGATGAATCTAAGGAAGAGGTCACCCTATTTGATTTTAAGCAAAACTTGCACGTTCTTTCTATTAAGAAGCTGAGAAAGTTAGTTATTATTCATATTGATTCAATTACCGAGTTAACTGTGAAAAAGAATATGTTGAATAATCAATTAGATCTTGTTCAAAATTAAAATGTTGCCCTAGCTTCTCATTTTTTTAAGGTAGAAAAACATGTGTTAGATATGAAATTAGAAAATATGACTCTTTATGAAAAGTTGAAAGAAGAGTCAAAAGACTATCTGAAAGGGAAAGAAAAGGCTAATAGCTTGCAATTTCAGATTGAGGCTAGTCTCAATGAGGCTGAAACTAAGTTATCCATGGCTCTAGAAAGGAATATTCAGTTAGAGAGCGACCTGATCTGAGTCAAATAATAATTGTCCTAATCTCTCAAATGGACTACATCTTCTAAAATGCTAGATACTCTAACTCATCAGGGAACTAATAGTAAGAAAGGTATGGTGTTTGTGAAGAAAAGTCTATCTCATACCACTCATAGCAAAAGTATCAATGGGTCAGATCTGTTATTGTACTAATTGTGGAAGATATGGTCATCTCAAGACCAACTTTCTTGCATTATAAATTTTTTAAGATCATCTGGCAAGATATTTTGAAAAAAAGAGAAGAAGAGTGGGACCTAGTCCTAGGGTGAATCTCTAGAATACTTCTAAGATAAAGAAAGTGGTGCTACCCCCAGACAAGAAAAGTGTTAATTACCCTCTTATTTTCTTATTGGGAACTCAAATTAAAATGGGTTCCTAAAACTAACAAGTGATCTCTTGCAGGTAAGTGAAGGAAGCAGCAGCTAATATTGGTACATGGATAGTGGTTGCTCAAAGTATATGACTGGAAATGTTGAACGCTTCCTTTCACTTAAAGCACTTCAAGGTGGAGGTGTTTCTTTTGGAAATGGCAAAAGGGATATATTCTTAGTATTGGAAGGATTGGAAAGTCTCTATATCACTTAATAAAAAATGTTTATTATGTGAATGGATGAAATTCAATCTGTTGAGTGTATCTCAAATTTGTGACAAGGAAAATAAAGTAAACTTTCGCTCAGAAAATTATATTGTCACCAATCTGGATCCACAAGAAGTGGTTCTTATGAAAAAAAGAGTAAAGAACATGTGTGTGGTTTATGTGGAATCTATGTAGGGAAATGTTCTCACATGTCTTAGTGCTCAAAGTGAGGATGCAGAACTTTGACATAAAAGACTAGGTCATGTTAGTTCTTTATTGCTGAAAAAACTTGTTTCAAGGGACTTGGTCCATGGGCTACCAAAAGGGAAGTTTGCAGAAGATAAAGTTTGTGAGGCATGTGTCAAAGGAAAGCAGAACAAATCCTCATTCAAGTAAAAGAAGTGGGTCAGTACTACCAGACCGCTAGAGTTTATTCATATGAATTCATGTGGGTCAATGAAGATCTAAAGCAAAGGAGAAAAGAAGTATATATTGGTGGTTGTGGATGATTACTCAAGCTTTACTTAGACTATATTCTTGAGGTCCAAGGATGAAACCTATAATGAATTTGTGATCTTTGCTAAGATGATTGATGACGTTCAAATCTACTATGAAAAGGAAGAAGGGACGATCGCTATCAGCATATTAACCTAACAAAGGAGTTGGGGTCGAATCCCACAGGTAATGGTGGTTCAACAGGCAAAGTAGTTCATTAACCAGGCAATTATAGGTTCATATTGGGGGGTTACAATAATTAACGTTGGAATTCATCTCACAGAAAATTCTTAATTAACGAATTAACAATAGAGTAAGAGAGATATTGGGGATGTAGAAATATGGGATTAGATCTACTAGGTTAGGTCTAGAGAATTAACTAATAGAGTTAAACATGAGTGAATAGGCTTGGTTGCTTATAACCAACACTTTAATCATGGCAGCAAAGGTGTATCATATGAATCTATTGCGACTACATGCGTGAAATGCCCAAGGTCATGTCTGACCTGTGAAACTACAACAAACCACCCAATACCATAGCTAATGAATTCATAGTTATGGGATTCAACTGAAAACCTGAAAGGTTTCTGGCTAATACATCTATTCCACACTTTAACTACTCTGATTAAAGCAATAATTAGAGATCAAAAGTAAAACCCAAGTTTGTAACAACAGGATTATAGGAGAAACTTAACAATATATGTAAAATCATTTAGATTAATAACAATATAGTCAAAATATCATATACCCAACATAGAAATCAATGACCCATATTTTTTACACATCCCAACATAGGGGTTTTAGCCACTCATGCTCAAAATTAAAGATTCAATACCAAATTCAGTAGTTGAGTTCATACGTAACAAGGATTATAAGAGAAAAGTTGACTTAAACCAGAAAATCTCAATAATTTATGTCTCCACAAGCTTGAAAACCTCTCACCCTAGTACTATTGTGTAATAAAGTTCTATGTACTACACTACCACTCTCTCTCTGAAATTCTTATATGAACCATATATACAATGTCCTTTCCCAAAAGGTTTTTATAGTCCGTGTAAAATAAGTGAAATTTTGTGCATCGAGTAGCCATTAAGAGGTCAAGGTCGGTCATCACCGAGCACTCCGACGATGGGTTGAATGTGCACTTGACAGCTTTCCACTGCATCCCTTTGAAGGATTGAGTCTCTGCAAGATTAGACGGTAACTCTTTATTCCATCGATCATGTTTGGTGGTACGCCAAACTTCCTTCTATATCACTTTTCTATCATGGACTTTGGGGTTTTGAGCACTACAACATTAGGTGGTCTTATTGGCCATTTGGCGATGTATCGAATATGTTGGTGATTATTGAAACTGACCTTCTTTTTTCCATAGACTTAGGGACTTGGATGTTTCAACCTTAGGTGGTCCCTTTGCACTTTCAGCAATCCGCCAACTACATCAGCATGAGGACCATATTTTTTCATATTCTAATCCCAAAATGGGTTCAACCTATGGACTCATCAATGATCGATTACTACATTGATTTATTATTCTTTTGGGATTGATCTTAGCATTGAGAAGACTTAAATGGGGTTTAATTTGGTGGATTGTAAGTTTATCCACCTAAGAGAATCTTAGTAGCAACCTCTTGTCTAAAACTATATGCCATCATAGGTTGCTTTTTTATGCTAGGCTAGTAGATCTAGATTTAGCCCCTCTTGTTGATTGATTGTACCATCATGGAGTCTACCTTGACAAGTAGTTTCCCCTTTCTTTTGAAGTTGGGTTAACATCAAGATTTCATGTAGTATCTCATATGATTGTATTTTCAGCTCACAAAACAACTAAGTTACTTTAAAGCTTTACTTTAAGTTGATGCTTAACTATATGTTTTAAAGTGCATTGGTTAATGCTTTCCTTCCTGACTCTAGATTATTGTCTTGCGACTCTAGATTATGGTTTTGCATCTCTTAACTCATGCACTATATCTCATGCTATATAATTGTACATCATTTATTTCCCACATACATAGTACATTCAAAGTACTAATGTATACTCTATGCCTACATTGTTTTAAAATGTAGGGTCAAGTGTTCCTCCACCTCTTGAGGCTATCCTGTGAAGACTACTAAATAAAGATTGGTGAGTCCTTATGATTTGAGGGAAACCCCATCTTATGTTATCTCTCTCCTTGTTGTTCATGTTGATACTTTAAAATGTTATCTCTTTATTTTCTTATCTTAGGAAGGTGAGCTAGGGACATGTCTTAGCCCCCGCCTATGATAGACTACGTAGATGCATGTTAGATGTGATTAAAAGAGTCTATGTTGTCTTTCTTTTGGACAAAACTTGCTTCTTTCTCTTAAGTGATGATTGAGGCCCGTTCTCTATTCCTTATAGATTGTGATGATGCTTTAAATGTCTTATGAATGCTTATAATATGATAACATGACTTGTTTGGGGTCCTTCGGGATTCTAATTGCCTTTTAACACCTAGGGCCTAGCTTGGGTTGTGGCAATCATATGTCCTACTTATCAACTATCTATGGAGGTTTATCCTCAACCATAGAGGTTATCAGCTGATAGTCCATCACCTATAGTTCCATCTCCCGTAGCTACATCTCCTCACCTATATATCCTGAGACTTCGAGATTCAAGTGCTAAGTCAGATGTTATGGATGATACTCCTCTTTTGACTCAGCACTATGTACATCCTATAGTATCACTTTCACCTTCTTATGCTACTAGACCTAAGGAAGAGCAGGATGCGCTTGAGTTAGATTTTATGCAAAGGAAAAGACTTGATAGAGTCATAATTGAACCTGGTGAATTATCGTAAGTTTATTTTGTTATTTATTAATTAATTTCTTTATTTTATTTTTTGGATACATTAATATATTATTCATAAACTAACATGTTTATTATGTGTCATGAAGGGAAAATATTTCGAAGGATGTTGTTAGGGCTCTACAGGAGAGCATTAAGAGGCTTTATATTAATTCCTGTTACTCTTGACGGGAGACTCCAAATAGAATAAGGCAGGCTGTTTAATGAATTCAAGGTATATATATGTTTAGTAATGTCATTTTTAGTTAAGTTTAATATTTTTAGTATACTCTAATTTAATAATTATCTAATGATATTCACTTTTTCCAGACTTTGTGTACTTAGAAACTGAGGTAAAATATGATCATTGTGACCACATCTGTGAGGAAAGCGAGCATGAGACTGTCTAGATGGATAAAGAAAGCCAAGTATACAAGGACACCTAGAAATAAGATGTTTCCAAATGTCTTTGAATAATTATGTTTGTATTTTCATACCAACGAATTCAAGGTTTTGTCTGAACAAACTAAAAGAGCTAGGGATAGTCTTAAGAATGGCTCGTTGCACATCAGAAGTGCAAAGAGTATTGGAATAATTACTAGGGAGATGGTAAGCATTCTAAATTTTAAATTTTAATTCATACTCTTAAATAAATTAGTTGAGGAAATATTATTTGATTAATTATATTTTTATTTATAGAAAAAAGAACCAAGACGTATTTTCCTTTGTAATAAAGTTTTTAAAAAGACCCATGTGAAGAATAACATTAACTTGTTGGATCTAAATGAATGGGTGGAGGAAAGGTTTGAAGATCTTATGTAAGTTATTTAAGATAAATATGACATATATAAAATGTATATATTTTGATCCTAACTTTTGTTTTTAATATGCAACGAAAGTATGCGCGGTAGGTGCTTGAGATAGATGATTCAGTCTAACGAATAACTATGAGTCCACTCAAATTTGAATTAAAAAAGTGGTAGGAGGTACCCATAAAGGCCAAATTTATGGAATGGGCTCTCAGAATGATGTATTATGACTCTAATTAGGTCTAGAAGGTATTGAATTATCATGTCAAGTTGAGAAAATTGATAGGGTTTAGATAACAGTCATTTCTTAGCAAATGGCATAATTTACATGTTTATAACAGACTTTGAAGCAAAAAGGATTGATAAACAAAAAACTATGAATGAAACACTTGAGCAAATTGAAAAATAAGTGTTCAACATCACACATTGACTTCTGCGTCGTTCTTCAAAAGGGTCCACTCCTACCGATGACTCCAATAGTGATTGTAAGGCTACATATATTGGAGGGTGTAAAAGTGCCAAAGAAATAGAATCAGGAAATTTTTCAAGTAACAGTGGGTTTTACGAAGGAGTCTACAGGTTATAAGTAATCACATGGGCCCTATCCTTTGCCCGTAGAATGAGGGACAAACTTGATGGAAATGTTGATTTCTTGAGTTAGATATATGATATGTCGGATGGTCTATACCTTGATTTACGAGCTATAAGTACTATTGTAGGTTATGATTCAGAGAAGTGTTTCCAAGGGTTCAAAATGTTACCAGATGAACCCCATTTCCATGACCCGTTAGACTGGACCATGGACCGTAATTAGTATCTCGTGGTCCTGTTCGACAGGTTTTTAAAGAGGGAAATTTCAACATTTTCTTTTATCCTAAGGTTATACTACATCATTTAGACCCCTAAATATGCCCTTTCCAGTCTTGTATACCCTTAGCATCTTCATTCCAACTCATTCACAAAATACTCTAAGTATAAACCCCTCCCAAAATACTTCCAAGTTTTTTAAAGCTTTCAAGAGAAGAGGTCAAGGTAGGGTTTCAGATTCTCCTCTTCCAAATCATATTTTCCATCACCAAATTACTCCATGGTATGTGGGTTTTGATTTGTGGAGTTCTTTCCTCCACAAATCTCAACCAATCCTCTTCCTCATCTATTTTTAAGTTATGGAAATTTATGGATGTTTTATGAACTCTTTTATATGATGATCTTATGAAGTAGTTTATGATATTTTACCTTTGCACTTTATATTGTATTGAAATGCCATGTAAAATTTATGGATTTTATGAGGGTTTGATGATACCCTAGTCAAGCCTTATTATGTATTGGTGGATTATTTTGAATAATGCTCAAGTGGTCTTATTTTTCTCCTCTCATGTCATATATCCTTGAATTTCATAGTTTTAAGATTTATATGCATGAATCCACCATGATTTGATTAAGAATACATTTCAAGACTCTTACATGATGAATGCCTTATGGAAAAATACATATGTTGCATATGTTGAGATTAATAAGAGGGCTAATAAGTATGCCATGAGCTCATGAGTACGATAAGAATGTTAAGAATGAATAATATGAATCCCTATTCCTTGATGTCATGATATGATGTTTGATGAGCTACTCTTAAGATGCTACCAATGTCATGAATTATGCAAGCTATGATTAAGTATGTAAATTGAATATTCTGTGGGATTGTTGACCTAGCACCTAGAGGACCTTGGTTGGTAGTCGTTGTCCCTAACTATGTGCCACCATAGGTATGATATTGACTCCTTACATGGGTTTGAACCTACCAAAAAGACAATGTCATAAGGTAAGGATATTTGTTGAACCTTCGAAAAAGGCTATGCCATAAGGAAAGGATATTATGTGAAACCCGCCGAAAAGGTTATGTCGTAAAGTGGTGACACTTTCCCAAAAGTCTATGCCATAAGGATAGTGTCTGATTTACCTTGGAAAAGTACACCACTCCTTGCTCGATATGGAGTAAACATCGGAATTCTAAGTAGTAGCTCACTTGTTCTTACATGTCAGTTATAGTCCCTTCCCACTATGTATATGATGTCATATGATTTGATGATTCTTCCTTATGTTCATCTAAGTGTTTGCCAGTCATGACATATTGAGCCTATATTCATTGATTATGACTTTGCATATTATTTAATTATGGCTTATGTTCTTGTCACATTGCACCCCGCATACTTAGTACATTTCAAGTATTATATAACTATGCATATTGTTTAATTATGGCTTATGTTCTTGTCACATTGCACCCCACATACTTAGTTCGTTCCAAGTACTAACGCATACTTTTTTTCTACATGATCTAACCATGTAGAGACCAGAGCTCTTATTCATCTCCTCCTCCACATGGCTGGACGATTCGGTTGAAGATCACCTTTCGTGAGTCCTCCACTTTGGGGACAATAGCCATTTTACTTTCATGCTTATTTAAGACTTGTCTATTTTTTTATAATTATATTTTGAGGATGAGCCTGGGAGATGTCTTAGCCCCTGTTCCATTCGTATTAGAGGTATTGTTAGATATTAGGATATGTATGTTATGAGCTCAACTCTTTCTATATTTATGTATTATGGAAGACCCTTTTAGTCCCATATTCCCTTCTTATGCTTGTTGTATGTTGTTGTTGGAGATGAAAGTCCTAAGTCCCTAATTGCCCCCATAGTGTGAGTCATACTTACCCGCCCTTAGACTTTATTTGTTATGTGATCCATGCTAATCTTCTTCCCTATGACATCCTCATAGCTTGATTCCAAAGTCCTGTTCCCCCTAGAATTATGTGTTTGTTGTTTAAATTTTGCTCTCGCAACCAAGGATGTATCGTGTATTCTTAAGAGGCTTGTTTGGGGTCCCTTCGGGTTTTTCATTCATCGAGTTACACCTAGGACCTAAACTTGGGTCGTGACTATGATAAAGATGAATACATAGAGTTATCACCCCATAGCTAGCATCCCCATAATTAATTTATAATTTTTTTTATTTTTTATTAACTTTGAAAGATTTTATAATCGTTTAAATTATGATTTACTATTTTTGAGTATTTAATTGAGTTTGTTATTATATATTTTATTTGTTTTTGTTGTTTAATAATTTGAATGAGCTGAATCTATATTATATTAAATTGAATTTCATGCAGGTGGATAGCAGAAAATAGTAGAAAAGTGATGGATAGGGATCTTAAGTCCATCGTTCTTTTGAAAAATTTCAACAACACGAAGAACAAAAGTGACAGATAGCTTTCATCATCCTCAATGTTCACTGCCCAGGATTTTATTTTACCATAAAGCTAATCCCTATTTTTTCTTTTCTTAAAAATAAAAGGATCCAATGTACGTTGCTAATTTAAAAAATAAAAAAATGACACAGTCTATTGATTTTATCAAGTAATTAAAAAAAATGATGCAGTCCATTATTTTAGTCAAAAAAATTCAAAAAAGATCGAAGGAAAAAGTATCGAGCAAAAAAATAATGGAACTGATTGCATCACTTTTTCGTCGATTTTGACCAAAAAAGTGACATAGTCCATCGTTTTTGTCGGTTGTTTTTTGATAATTTTTTAGTAATGATATCAATAAATAACTTTTCTATGAATAAATGATATTTTAAGAATTACAAATTAACTTTGCATTCTCGTGTTCTATCATTATAATTATTAAAAGTTGATCCACATAACTATATAATTATATAAACGTACTTTTTTTACCGCCAGAACTGCTCCGGCCGTTAGAACCACTCGACCCGCTAGATACTAGTAAATACTAGACTTTTAAGGAGATCCTCCTTGGACAAACCAATAGCCTTAGCCATGTCTACAAGGCCGCAATTCCCAATGAGATGAAATTCGACCATTCACCTCCCCTTGATCCAGACACTATTCAACTAACCAAGGGTGAACCGTAGAGAATACATGAAATATGGAAGGCATCAATAATAATCAAGGTACTTAGTAGGAAATTTCCTCACATGTATTTCAAGAACAAACTGGTTGACTTATGAAAACCCTCGAAACCCCTTGTCCTGATTGACCTGGGGAGTGATTATCATGTAGCTAAGTTTAATATTGAGGTAAACTCCAATAATGTCTTACACAAGAGACCCTAGTTTATTACGGGGAACTTTGTCACAGTTAGGAAATGGGAACCAAACTTCGTCCCACAAAGCTCTATTATTTCCAACACGATAATCTGGGCAAGACTCCCACAATCCCCCACTAAGTTCTATGATAGACAGGTATTGGAACGGGTAGGTAAAAACTGGGGGAACTCCTGAAAATTAATGTCTATACTTTGGAAACTTTAAGAGGCAGGTTTGCTAGAATTTCCATACAAGTTCCCCTCGACATGCCTCTCTGCAATGAAGTTGTCATAGGTATGCATAGACAACAAATTGTGTATTAGGGTGATTGTAACAACCTGAAAATTTTTGAAATATCCTTATGAGTGGCCTTATATGATGTAATACAGGTCATGGTTGAGTTTTAGTAGCCACGGGTTGAGTTTAAGTGGCCGAACGCAAAATGGGTTGGTTGGTGTCCTAGAGGGACAGTTTTGGTAGTGTACTTCAAATGGTCACAACTTTTTATTTGGGTTTAAACATATGGAATACTACCTATCAAATTAAATCTCTTTCATTTAGCTTTTCAACGCAACTAGTTTCACATGATTCAGAGTTCGGATGAGGGAGATATGGCCCAAACAGTGAGACTGTTTAAAATTGGGAAGACATTGGAGATAGGCTCAGAAACGTGGCTAAGGGCAGGGCCACGGACGTTGAAACTTTCCACGGTCCATGTGGGGTGTCGTGGGATGCTCCAGTGAGCTAGGGGTGGCCAGGAACCACCCCATGACACAAGTGTTGAGCCACGGACCCTTGAACGGTCCGTTTGAACTTAGACGGCTAGTGTGTTGTCCCGTCAAGTGGGACAGTGGCTTTCCCAAGCCATACCTGAGTCTAGGAGTCTAAGTTTGGGATCATGGGACCCTTACACAGCTAGTCAACCTCCAAACAGTCCGTCAAAATGCTCGTCAAGTGTTCTAGAAAGTCCTCCGAGCGTTTACGCTAAAAGTTTGACAAGTGTTGTCTGATGGGAGGGGAGACGGTCTGTGAACAGTGTGACGGGAACTGTAGCACCGTTTGACTCTGCTTAGTCTCAGAAAGTTGCATTTTATTAATGGTAATTTCGTGATTTAACATTTCCTTAAGCCCCTTTTTGGTACCCT